>PVJS01004443.1:0-69127 GCA_004027185.1 Glis glis
CAAAAAAAAAAAAAAAAAAAAAAGTGCACCACCACACCTGGCTCCAATAGGTTTTAAGAAGGGACATGGGCCAGGTGTGGTGGCGCACGCTTGTAATCCCAGTACTTGGGAGGCTGAGACCGGAGGATCCGGGTTCACGGCCAGCCTCAGCTACTTATTGAGGCCCTCCACAACTTAGTGAGACCCTGTTTCAAAATAAAGATTAAAAAAATAGGACTGGGGTGTAGCTCAGAGGTAGAATGCCCCTGGGTTCAATCCCAGTACCGCAAGAAAAAAAAAAAAGAGGGAACACGGTGGCCCCATCCCCTGAGAGGACACTGAGACAGCTAGGGGTGGGCAGAGTTCTGGCAAAAAGAAAAGAAAGGGAAGGGGCTCCAAAGGCCAAGATGTGAAGATGTGGCTGTGTGGGGCCTGCTCAGAGCAGGGCCAGGGGCCAGCGTAGCTGCGGAGGAGGCTGAGGAGTGGGCGGCCAGGGCATGGCATCTTCTGACCCTGTTGGGAGCCTGCTCACTCTGCATTTCTAACCTCATTTTAAAGGTAAGGAAAGGAGGCCCAGAGAGGCTCAGCGTCTTGCCCAAGGTCACCCAGAGAGCCAGTGACGGAGTCAGGACTCGAATTGCACTTAGCCAGACATTCTACTAACTGTGGCGGTGGGGGCAGTCATTTAAGCACAGAAATGACAAAATCGGGACTTCACGGAGGTTACTTAAACCTCCTCGCCACCTACTAGGTGTCCTCAGACTAGTTAACTGACCTCAGTTTCCCACCCTTTAGCAGTTGTGCGTTAAGGGAGCCAACACCTGTGCAGTGGTATGCACCCCATAACTGTTGCCTATTCGCGACAGGACCTAGGGCCATGGGGACTCAGTGGCAGAACATGCACATGCAGCCATCACTGGGTCAACCGGAGCTTCTCTGTCAGTATTAGGGAGGCTGGAGGCAAGAGACTCCCCTCCCCAGCCCCATTCTAGCGGCTACTGCAGGGGCCCAGGTGGCAGACCAAGAAACCTGTGATGGGGAGGTGCTAGGGGTGGTGGGGAAGGGACAGGATTCCGACTGGGTGTGGGACAGAGCTAGGGGATTTCTTTTTCTTTAGGAAAATGAGGGTGTTTAAAAGTGTCAGCTATGCCGGGCGTGGTGGCGCAAGCTTGTAATACCAGTACTTTGGGAGGTGGAGACCGGAGGATCCGGGTTCGCGGCCAGCCTCAGCGCTCTCTCTCTCTCTCTCTCTCTCTCTCTCTACCTAGTGAGGCCCTCCACAACTTTGTGAGACCCGGTTTCAAAATAAAGTATAAAAAAATAGGGCCGGGGGTATAGCGCGGAGGTAGAACGCCCCTGGGTTCAATCCCCAGTACCAAAAAAAAAAAAAAAAAAGTGTCAGCTAATTTAACGACTTCGCTAGCAGGGATGGCAGCAGCTTTGCTGGTGTAGGATTCTGGGTACAGACTCTCCTTGCCTTACACTGTCAAAATGACATTCAAAATGATAAATGATACTTCTGATTGTCTCTAGCCAAAAACAAAAGACTCACTCACTTCCTTAGCTTTTCTTAGGTTAGCATAGCTTCCACCTGACGTGGAATGAATTTCCCTGGAGAAACTGGTTACGGCTGGGAGCCTCAGCCAATTATAAAGCAGATAAATGCACTCGATTCTCACTAAACGATGCACAGCTGGAAGTCTAAAAGATGCTTGTTTCTTATGGACTCGGCGGTGCCCACCCCCATCATAGGTTGGAACCTTAACCCCCATGTGGCAGTGTTTGGAGACAGGGCCTTTAAGGATGTAATTAAGGCTAAATCCGGTCATAAGAATGAGGTCCTAATCCAATAGGACTGATGTCTCTATAAGAAGAGGAGATTAGGAGCCAGGTGTGGTAGGGCACGCTTATAATCCCAGTACTTGGGAGGCTGAGACAGGAGGATCGCAGGTTCGTGGCCAGC
This sequence comes from Glis glis, assembly GCA_004027185.1. Taxonomy (NCBI): domain Eukaryota; kingdom Metazoa; phylum Chordata; class Mammalia; order Rodentia; family Gliridae; genus Glis; species Glis glis. Next base: position 1,943 of record PVJS01004443.1, read on the forward strand.
CTCAGCTACTTAGTGAGGCCCTCTGCAACTTAATGAGACCCTGTTTCAAAATAAAGAATAAAAAATAGGACTGGGGGTGTAGCTCAGAGATAGAATGCCCCTGGGTTCAATCCCCAGTTCCACACACACACAAAAAAAAGGAGATTAGGACACAGACAGCACAGACCAAGAGATGAGCGTGGAGGACTTGTGGAAAAGAGAGCCATCTGCCAAGCAAGGGGAGAGGCTTCAGGAGAAACCACACTGCTGCACCTTGATCTTGGACTTCTGGTCTCCAGAACTGTGAGGAAAATACATGTCTGTTGTCTACGCCACTCAGTCTATGGCACTGGTTACAGCCGCCTGAGCAAGGAAGGTCACAGGGAATCTAAATTCTCAATGAAAGACAAATCCTCCTGGGAAGAATAAGCTTCCTTCTATCTAGTAAGCTCTCCCACTGTGCAGCTCCCCTGGGATGGAAGGTCTGTCAGAGGAGAGTTTTGCTTCCTTCACCAAGGGGACCCTGGCCCAACCCCAGCGCTTGACCCGCAGTAGGCACTCCATCCATGGTGGGAGAGAAGCCAGTGCGAACCAGTGTGTGGGCCAGTGTTTAGAATCTCTGGTCTGGGGAGCAGGCTCCAAGCCAGCAGCCCCTGGGATGGAGCAGGCGAGCACAGAGGCCTGTCTGTGCACCAAGACAGCACTGAGCAGCAGTTGCCCCCTCCCAAGGGAGGAGCTGCAGGGGGCAGGGCCCAGCCCAACATGCAGGCCGAGGGAACAGTAGTAGAAATGTGCAAGCCCTGAATGGTGGCTTCCTGGTAGGGCTCTGTGAGCGACAGTCTCCTGGGGCAGGAGATGGCACAGGAGAGGAGCACCTCTCCGCTATGTGCAGAGTTGAATGCTGTGTGAACTCAGAGCTAGGTCTCCCCAACTGCCCTGTCTCTGCCTCTTCTGAAATTACCAGTGCCCTCTGAGAAGCCATCTCAGCTTGTGCAACGGAGACACACCTCAATAAAGCCATCTTGCGTGTCTCATAAGGCCCTGGCAAAAAGAGAGGATCTAGACCAGGCATCTTTGTGGCACTAGCCTCTGACCATCCCTGCCCTCCTGTGCCTCAGTTTCCTGGTGTGTCCCACTAGCCAGGCAGACTAGGTGAGGTTCTGAGGCCCTTGGTCCTTGCCCCCAGGGAGTGTTCACAGGAAGCAGTGGACGGGTGGGGACAGGTACATACCTGTTAGGGTGGGGGAAGTGCAGCAGCCTCTCACAGGTGGGCAGGTGGCCCCGGGGCGGTGGGGTCGCCGCAGGGAGAAACAGGCCCTGATGGCACACGGGGCCAGGGCCCTCAGCAAGGTCCAGATCCAGCAGGCCCTTCTCGGAGCCAGGGGTGCAATGGCCATAGCTCCCATTCACTAGGTAGAGACAAGAGGGAGAGAGGAGGTAGTGAGTGGGGACAGACTGCAGAGGGGTGCGAGAGAGGGAAGATAGTGGGGTACAGCTGGGAAAGCCACCCGAGGCACCATGACACCTCTCTTTAGTCCCACACCCACCCTGCAGGATCAGTAACAAATCCCCCAATTCTCAGATGCAAATGCTAAGGCTCCTGTGGTTAAATGACCATCACACAAACATTGGACGCTTAGTGTGTAACGGAGCCTATTCTAGGAGCAGGAAACACTGGTGAACAAGACAAACTCCCATGTCTCAGAGGTCATGGCCTACCATCCCCTGGTTACTCGCGCCTTGGTCGTTGGACAGGTGCAGCAGGTGCAGCGCCTGTGCCCGTGTGGATGACCTAGAGGTGGTTAATAGTGCTGGCGCACATATGCCAAGAAGGTGCCCGTCCAACAGTATCTACTGTCACTGGTACCAAAGCCCCACTTAAGCTGTTTCCTGGATCACACTACACCCCAGACAGCGTGTGGTCATGCACCCCACAGTTCTCAGACAGCCTATCACACCTCTGCCTTGCCTGACTGTGGGTTTCTTTTTTTTTTTTTTTTTTTTTTTTTTGCAGTACCGGGGATTGAACCCAGGGGCTTTCTACCTCTGGGATACACCCCCGGCCCTATTTTTTATACTTTATTTTGAAACCGGGTCTCACAAAGTTGCAGAGGGCCTCACTAAGTAGCTGAGGCTGGCCGCGAACCCGGATCCTCCAGTCTCCGCCTCCCAAGTACTGGGATTACAAGTGTGCGCCACCATGCCGGGCCCTGACTGTGGGTTTCTAGGAAGGTTAACTGTGGCAGCAAATGTGAAAGGACTTGAAAAACTACATAAAGTATAATTAAAATGTCAGGCTCGGTTGCTGTAGTTCCTTCCCCTGGGCCTCAGTTTCTTGTGTAAGTTGAGGACGATTAATCTGGAAACCATCTGCTGGGATGTTCTGCTCTGTCCCCTCTGGGTGCAATACTAAGGAGGAAAGGACACAGACTTTAGGGCCTCTGGACCATGGCCTGAGTCCCTGCCCTGCCCCATACCCACTCCACTACCCAGGCACACCCTGCGTGTGGGGGACCCTCTGCTCCCCTGGGTAAAATGGGACAGTCACGCCAGCTCTCCAGGGATGCCATGAGGTTTTTTGAGAGCAGAGTTGCAAAAGTCCTACTGGTGCACCAGGAATGGAATAAAACATCATGAATGGGCCCAAGGATTGTGTAGGTGTCAGCACTGAGCAAAATAAACCATGAGGATGAGGGGGAAGGTAGATACCAGAACATGGCCAGCCCCTTACAGTAAGAACAAGGGCAGCGACAATGAAAGCATCATGTGCTGAGCAGTCTGCACAGGTCACCATCTCATTTGGGCTCCCCACGGTCCTCTGAGGGAGTAAGTGTTGTGATCCCCATTTGACAGAGGAGAAAACAAAGGGTCGGGAAGTTATATTACACCCAAGCACACACAGTTAGCAAGCCTCCAAGCCGGGGTTACAGCCCAGGTCTGCCAAACCCCACAGCTTAGTCACTAGGTAATAAGAAGTGGCCTTCTAGAGCCCACCCGCAGGAATCGACTCCCAACCCCAAAGCTAACCCCAATCCCGGGCAGCCCCTTCAGCACGTGATCACCCCTGTGCTGAGACCGACGTCCTCACCCGCCCTGTGCCCGTGGGGCTAGACAGGCCCCAGGTAGAAGAGATGTGCTGCTCTCAAGGTCCGGGCAGGTGAGGGGCTCAGGTGAGCCTGCCAAGGGGGCTCAGATACACATCCGCTCTAGCCACCTTCCCCGCCCCAGGCCTGTCCTGCTGCAGGGAACACTTGCCCTGCTGGCCTCAGTGGCTGCTTAGCCAACCCCTCACCGGCTTAGTTTTTAATAACTTGGTTGTTTTTTAATTAAAAAGAAATCCCTAGTAACAAATGTGAATGGCCCGAGTTAATGAGAGCAGGCTGCAGCTCGTTTAACTCCGTCTCTGCTTGGCCGTCCTCGCCTTTTCCAAATCGTTTCTGCATGCGTTTTTATTGTCCCATTGAGGCAAACCCTGGGCCTGGGCCTCAGAAAACTGTGGATAATTTTATGACCATTAATAGCATTTGGAGCAGAGAGAGCTTAAGCATCACACGGACCGTTTCGCCAGGGTCTTTCTCCCAGAGTCCTGGGGCGGGTGCAGTTCTGAGCTTCCTCCGGGACCTGATGGGCCCTCTGGGGTCCCTGGGTTACTTATTCCCTCCCCCACACAGGAGCCGTGAGCAGCAAAGTGGCGGGAGCCTGGCACTTATCAAGCCCTTCTAATCAAGGCCTCCCAAGACCCATCCCAGAGGCCGCTCTCCAGATGAAAAAGAGCCAGGGCTTGAGAGATCTGCAGCCTCAGACCAGGCCTGGGGTCTGTGGGAGGCAGGTTCATGATCCAAAACTGGATCGCTTAGACTTCAAGATCCAGCACTGTTCTGCTGCCCCTCAGTCAACCGATGAATAACTGCAGGCACCAAACAAGTGTCCCCAACTGCGACTGCAATGAGGCTAAGTGGCTTGCTAAGTTCACACAGGGCTGAGCTGAGATCAAACCCTTCCACGCTATGGGAACACTCAGCCATTATCAACAAACCTTCAGGCTGTGAGCTGCTTCTCAGCCTAGGGTGCAGGGTTTCCTACAGTAAATAAACAAGCAGGCTTCGGGAGGGAGCCTCTCAGGTCACAGTTTGCACTGTCACTCCTTGGTGCCCGTTTGAACCCTTTTCTCCTGCATCCCCACAGCACCCTGGGGGAAAACTCTGACCTCTCAACCTCACAGAGGGACACTGAGCACCAGAGCTGGCAGGTGGCCACCCAAGGTCACTTAGCAGTTGCAGGCACAGCCGGGGCCCCAACCAAAGGCTCCGAAAGCCACACGAGACTCCGTGCCGGCCTGCTTTGTCGAGGGCTGGCAGTTAAAGCAGAGGCTGTATGTGTGTCCCAGAGATGCTGCTGCCACTGCAAAGAGGTGGGTGCTGCCCCTGCCAAGGGAGTCCGGCCTCTCTGTCCCCAGGGGCATCACAGAATCCCAAGGGGGAAGCGCCTTCTATTCAGGCTCCATCTCCAGGGGGAGAGGTGGATCTTTCCCTGGGGAGTGAGAGGCGCACACTGACTGCCCTGCGGCCCGGAGGCAAGACGGGGGGTGCCCTGGGGAGGGGCTGGCACTTAGTGGCAGCATCTTGCTCTGTGCCACAGGGGTCAAGAGTGGACCTTGAAGCTGGCTTTCCCGTGCGGATGAAGCTCCTCTGGAGGACTGGAGAGTGACGGGGTCCTGCGTTCAGCTTTACACGTTAGTCTGAAATCCTAGAATGTCAGGGCTGGAACTGACCAGCCATCGACTTAATTAGTAGATGAAGAAACTGAGACTAAGAGAGGGAAAGGAGCTTCCCTGGTCACACAGCAAATCCATAGCGGAGCTGGATTGGCACTTGTGAAGTTAGGGAAGAACTTGGTCTGGTTTCCTCATCAAACCTCATGGTTTTTGTTTTGTTTTTTAATCTGTGAAATGGTGCTAACACCTACTTCACAAGGTTGTTGTAACAAGTGAGATTATAAATACAGTTCACTTGGCCTGAGACTTGGCTTACAGTAAGCATCAGAAAGTAACACAATGTGCCGAATTAAATAAATATTTAAAGAGGTTTAAGAAAAAGAAAAGAAACAGTACCGATGATGATAATCACTTCTATTTCTCCTCTGGTGCAGGGCAGGGAGACAGGGCCCCATGGGGAAACATTCTGTCCCCTGAGAGATTAGGTCTGGATGACCCTGAGGCCAGACTCAGAAGGAAGAGCCCCCAAAACTGAAGGTTCACCAAACATCAGGCTGGGCTGCAGGGATGAGGTCACAGCCTGCAAATCTGAAGCAAATGACTCCAGTTACACACCAGAGAGCTTTGCAAATTACCCTAATGAGTTGGCTATAAAGTGGCACCACATATAAGGTGACTCCCCACAAGAATGTTAATGTATGCTGAGACCTGCCAAGTCCGCCCGAGAGTGGACAATGACGCAGTCAGCATCTCAGGCCCAGATGTGCCTCCCTCTGGCCTCAGTAGCAGGGTCCGGGAAGGCCTGTGCCAGCCGCCATCTTCTTCACCAATGAGCACTTTTGGTGCCTACTAGGTACCAGGCTGGGGACTGGGCACTTCCCTTTACAGTCTACAGGAAAGGTTCACACCGATCACCCAGGAGCATCACTGCAACCCTCAGAGTTGGCTGTGCAGGCTCAGAGGGGGCAAGTGACTTGCCCGAGCCCACACAGCAAGTGAGCTTGCCCGATCAGCCATCTAGGCAGCAAAGTTTTCTGTAAGAAGCAAGACGGGAAACAGCTTCGGCTTTGTGGGCCATCTTGTCCCTGCCACAACGCTCTGCTCTGCCGTTGTACCATGAAAAGTGGCCACAAACAATACAGAAACATGTTGAGTGTGGCTGTGTTCCAATAAAACTTTATTTAGAAAAACAGACCCCTCACTCCTGGGCTGTTAATCTGCCAAGCCCTGAGCAGCAGCAATTAGAGAGATGGGGATTCCAAATCTGAAATGATCATACTTTCCCACATCTGTAAAATGGGGGGAGTTTTACAGGGTGGCGTTGATGAAACATCACATACCGCACACTACTGTACATGCTGACCATCCATCCAGGGAGCAGGGCCCTTCCACACCCCTTGGGCCCTCAGAGCCCACAGAAGCGTGTCCCCTCCTGGGACATCCCTTGGCCTCCTGGTTCCCCAAGCTCCCCACCACACAGCTTACAGGGGTGCACCTTCAGCACCCCTGCATGGGCCTGACACTTTCCATGTCTCCTCGCTATCGCTGCAGGGTTGGAGTAGACTCCTCTGTACTGCCACCCTGGGGTGCTTTTCAGTGCAGTTAAAGCCCTCCTCCCCTGCAAATCTGTGAAAGTCTCAGGCCGAGGATCTTGGAGCCCCAGAGCTACTGAACGTCAGCACATCCTGAGAAGTGGTTTCATCCAACTTCACACACACAAGAGAAAATGAGGCCCAGGCTGAGGAACGGGCTTGTCCGGGTCTCACACAGCAGGCAGGCTCTCTAGATGCCCAGGGACACACCCTCTCCACAGGGGGCTGGAAATGCTGGGAGGGTGGCTGGCTGGGGACCGTCCAAGTTCACCTTCCTGCCTACTCCATGCCAGCAGCTGAGCAATCTCTGATCACACATCTGAAGTCCCAGTCCAAAATTAGCTTTCTACCTATTTGACCCTACATGCGTTATCCGCCTTTCTGAGCCTCAGTTTCTTCATCTGTAACGCGGAGGTCAGAATCCTAGCTGCAGAGGTCAGCTGTGAGGATTTAATGAGATGATATGCATGGAGTCCTGGCATGGTGCCTGGCACAGTTGACACTTTGAGGAAGGTCCCTCTGCTTTGGTATGTTAACACAGGGCTGACAAGGTCACAGCCTCCCTGGGGCAGGCCTGCTTTTCTGGGCAGCCTCAGGCCAACTGGCATAAGCCAGCAGCCCTTCCCAGGGGCCTGAGCACAGGTTCTATAGGTGCAGACACGGCAGAGCACAGCAGGGCTGCAGCCCCTCTCCATCCTCAACTTCCCCTCTGAGCAGCGGGAGTGCTGGGCCTGGGCTTCCCAGTGTGAGGCCTGGCAGGAGGGCTTTACAGAGCTCAGAGCCTGGGAGGCCTAGGGCTCCTGCTCCCCAGGCCCAGGGAGGGCAAGCAGCTCACCTGAGGAGCCAGCGCCACAGGCCTCTCCCAAGGCCCCTTCCACCTTGCCAGGCTCTTCATCAGCCCCTCCGCCCTGTTCATGGAACCCAAAGGCCCAGTGACCAGCCAGGGCTTCTGAAGGAGGAGACCAGGAAGGGGGACACCAGGCTTCTCCAGTCACCAGGGCCCAGCAGGACAGGGTCACCGGGGCCCGCTGGCTGGTTGGAGCCGCCTTGGAGGGTTCACAACCATCCGAGGGCCTGTAACCTGGGCAGGGCCTCCAGAGCTGCAGCTCCTGATGGCCAAGGCCTCACGCCGGGCTCATGGCCGCCCACTGTCTCTTATCCCAGACCACAAGAACCCCATAAATTCCCCCTTAAAGCTAAGCTAGATTTATGGAGGCTTGAGCCAATAATAAATAAAACCTGAGCAGGCTCACCTCAGGACAGCACCGCAAAGAAGCCAAGAGAGCCCACAGCCCTGTCCTGGTGCAGCCTGGGGCTGGTCACACGCGTAGGTGCAGATATGTATGTATGTAAATACACAGAGGGGCCCCACTCTTCCCTAAGATTCTCTTCTGCTACCAAAAGAGCACATATTTATAGGAGGAAGGGAGGGAGGGAAGGAAGGACGGAAGGAAGGAAGGAAACCTAGGCAATAATTAGAAAGTCAATTATCATCTATAAAGCCACCAGCCAGAGGGCCACGGCTGACATGAAGACACAGAAACCTCTGTGCTTTCCCGTGCATCTCCATACATTTTTTTAAAAGCCAGGATGATATACATATCTTCTTGTCCTCTGCTGTTTTCATTTAGTGCCATATGGCGAATAAAGTTGGTGGAGTGCCTGTTACGGGCCAGGCACAGTCCGAGTTCCTTCCCGTGCCAGTATGCCAGCCCTATTTTCCAGAGGAAGAGAGACATGCCCAACGCCATGCGGCTGGTAAATGGTAGAGTCACGATGCAAGGCCAGCCCTATCAGACTTGGAAGGCACCACCGACCCAGACATTGTTCCACATCATTAACAGATTGACGGTAGATGCAGCTGATTGCTTTCCCAGCATATTAGTCTGTTGTAGCTGCTGTAACAAAATACCATAGCCTGGGTGGTTAGCCAACTGAATTTCATTTTCTCCCAGTTTTGGAGGCTGGAAATACAAGATCAAGGTACTAGCCAGTTTGGTTTCTGATGAGGATGCCTCCTGACTTGCAGAGTACCACTTTCTTATTGTTCTCACATGTTCTCTTATTGCAGAGAAAAAGAGAGAGTGAGGGCGTGCTCTGGGGTCTCTTCTTATGAGGACACGAGTCCTGTCGGAGCAGGGCCCCACCCTTATGACCTCATTTAGCCTAATTACTTCTTTATTCCAAATATAGCTGGGCACCTTACTATCAGACTTCCCAGCCTCCAGAACGGTGGGTCAGTACATTCTATTCATTATAAATTACCCAGTCTCAGGTATTCTGTTACTGCAGCACAAAACAGACCAAGACCCAAGACAGAAGGTTAGTCTGATACAAGCTGATTTGGTATAGTCAGAGGCAAAAAGTCCCTTCCAACAAATAGTTTTAATGACTATATAGTATTCTATTTTGTGGTTGTACATATTTTACTTATCCTTCGAAGTTGAGATTATTTTAAAAAGTGAAAAACTAGAATCATGAAACAAACATCTTTATAGACCTGTCTTAATGTTTATCCATATTTATAGCCTTAGGATAATTTCTTAAGACATGGGATGACTGAGTCAAAGGATATGCAAAATCTTAAGAATTTTCCTACCTGCAGTGACACCTATAGTGTCACTTTATGCCATCAGTAGTGCAGGAGAGAACCTGTCTCCCTGTGCTCACAATGCTACATATTCTCACTGAAAAACAAAAACCTGAGACCTGCCAGCGTGACCACTCAGAGCCGTTTATAACAGAAGAAAATAGGAGATGGCCTGCATATTCAATAATAGAATGACTAAGCGAACTATAGTAAAGTTATAGAAATGTTACAGACATTAAACATGATACAGTAAAACCCCACCTCATGCACTAAGTGTGGTCCAAAACTTCAATTACTTAAAAATAGAGTTGTATTCTTGTGCAATTAATTTTAAAAATGGTATTTTGGGTAGTTTTTCCTAGCCAATGGGCGGGGAAGTGTTTTTATTTATTAAAAGAGCCCACTTGTCACAAAGTAAATACCACAAAAGGAACTGAGAAAGTTTCAAGCGGTCATGTGACTACCCCGTCGGAAACCCATCCATTCCCCACCTCCGTGGAAAAGAACTCCAGTCCCCATTTGTGAAGAGGATGGAGGGAGGACAGGAGCAACTGCCAGTGGGGAGCTGTTGTACAGGAATCTGCCTCATCGCAAGACACCTTGCCATGAATTTCACTGAATTTGCTAAAGATCTTCATTATAAGAGAAAGTGGTTGTAAGAATTATGTTAAATGAAAAGAGCAAGTCAGGCATAGTGGCACACACCTGTAATCCCAGTACTTAGGAGGCTGAGACAGGAAGATCGCAGGTTCTCAGCCAGCCTCAGCAACTTAGGCCCTCTGCAACTTAGTGAGACCCTGTTTCAAAATAAAAATAAATAATATAGAGCTGGGGATAGAGCTCAGAGGTAGAAAGCCCTTGGTTTCAATCCCCAGTACCAGAAAGAAAGAAAAGAAAGAAAGAGAGAGGGAGGGAGGGAGGGAGGGAGAGAGAGAGAGAGAGAGAGAGAGAGGAGAAAGAAGAAAGAAGAAAGAAGAAAGAAGAAAGAAGAGGAAAGGAAGGAAGGAAGGAAGGAAGGAAGGAAGGAAGGAAGGAAGGACTCTCAGAACTGTTCTCATGCACACAAGTGAATTTTACGGCACATACATTTGAAGATACTCTTTAAATCTCTTTATTACATATATCAAAATATTTCAGATTAAGCCAGGTGTAGTGACACATGGCTGTAATCCCAGTACTTGGGAAACTGAGACAGGAGGATTGTAGGTCGGAGGCCAGCCTGTGGTAACTTAATAATACCCTGTATCAAAATAAAAAATAAAAAGGGCAAGCTCAGAGGTAGAGCACCCCTGGTAGAATCCCCAGTAACACACACATACACACACAATTTTCATATGAATGAACAAGTAATCCTTGAGACTAAATAAAAAATGAAGTGGGATTAGACCGCTGGTCCTTAACTCGGCAGTGAGCATCCTCCAGGTCTGTGGATAGGCGGCCATTCCTCCCAGCCCACCTCAAGCAATTCAAGGGCAGGGGTAGTGTGGGGCACTCCGGGATGCCACACCAAGGACCCCTTGTCCCCTTCCCCTTAATGGCTGATTAGAGGGCAGTCTTAAAGGAGAGCATCTGGCTGGCAGGGGGATATGCTGCCCAGTGCCTCCCAGGCCCCCGGGCTCCCTCTCCCTCAGAGCGGGTCTGCAGGAGCCCTTGCCCTCTCCCTCCTCCTGCCCCTCACAGCCTCCAGCTCTTCCCTGCGGAAGGCTGCAGGATGCAGTGGAGGAGACGGCAGTGCCTTTCCATGGGCAGCAGAGACTCCAGGTTGGCGTGGCAAGGCAAGGGCCCAAGGAAAGAAGAAAATTTTTTTCCTGGCAGAAGAAAATACTGCACAGACTTAGCATATTTTAGTATCTCCCAGGGGCGAAGGAGGGGTAACTTGGTAAATAAACCCTGACATCTCTGATTAAAATGCTATGTTTTATCACACCGATTGATCATGATTCCAAAATTCAAGAGTTGGAATTTCTATGCATCTGGGGTTCTACAACTCCTATTTCTCCCACTCCGAGATGATACAATTTTATAAAGCTAAGCATTTCTATTTCTATGTTCTAAGATTCAATGATGACATGGACCAGACACGAAGAGAATCTCTGATTCCAAGGATGTAAAATTCCACACTTCTCTGATGCGATGGTTGCCATTTCCTGGTCCTCCCTGGAGCTCCATGTGAGCCTCGGCCTGGCCCCAGTTGTCAGGGAGAGCAGTGACAGTCACCCAAAACAGTTTATTTATTTATTTATTTATTTATTTATTTTGCGGTACCGGGGATTGAACGCAGGGGCATTCTACCTCCGCGCTACGCCCCCGGCCCTATTTTTTATACTTTATTTTGAAACCGGGTCTCACGAAGTTGCGGAGGACCTCACTAAGGAGACAGAGAGAGAGAGAGAGAGAGAGGGAGAGAGAGCGAGAGAGAGCTGAGGCTGGCCGCGAACCCGGATCCTCCGGTCTCCGCCTCCCAAAGTACTGGGATTACAAGCATGCGCCACCACGCCCGGCCCAAAACAGTTTATTTTTATCCAAGCTCACAACAGCCATGACAGCATTGGGATGACAAGAAATCTAGAGGAAATGGCTGTTGAAAGTTATAAAAACTTCTTAAGGACAAACATATTCTACCTGTGTTTTTTCAGTCACCATAAATGTTAACGCCAGGTTTATATTTATGAGTTCATGTTCCGCCTTTTTTTTAATCCTCTCCCCTTAAATCAAGCTAATTAGTTAACTCCTTATGCCCATGTTGGTGTTTTCCACCCAAACAATGAACTTTCTTCAAACTGCTGAAAAATATAGAAAGCCCAAAAGGAAGGCATGCCAGCAACGAGGAAGAGGGTGCCTAGTCCAGACCTCTGCAGGCAGGGATGCCGGCACCTCAAACCACCCCTCCCAATCCTGGCTCTCTGTGGGAAGAGAGCTCTTAGAAAATACAGACACCCCCAGCAGGATTCCTCTACTTTATAATGGTGTGGAAGCGATACACATTCAGTAGAAACCTGCTTGAATTCTGGATTCTGATCTTTTCCCAGGCCAGCAGAGTGCAGTAGGTTACTCCTTGCTGCAGGCAGTGGTTCCGAGGTGCAGCCCCTCCATCGCGATCCCAAGGGGAGTTAAGGGCGCCCTGCAATCCGCGTTCCCAAGCTCCGCATGCGCTTGGTTGGGAGCAGTAAGTCACTTACACTTGCAATCTGTTCCACTAGGATGGGTTATGTAAGTGGAGGGGCACCTGCACCGCCACCCTATGGGAAGGCTGGGACACCTCCTGCCTCCAGGAAAGGGCTCCGTGCAGAGATGCAGCTCAGGCAGGCAGTGAGCACGGTTCCTGTCCCTCAGAGACACAGGATTTCTACACCCCATGGAAAAGATGATTTGCTCTATAGAGTGGCCAGAAAGGCTGGCAAAACCTACTGGGGAAGTTACAGCTTTGGCTTCAGAAAAACCCCCAATCCACCCCAGATCTGAACCCACTGGCTCCCAGGGCCCCTCCTCCAGGAAGCCTTTCCTGACCAGCCCTGCCCCCGACCTGGACCTGTCTTTTCTTCTCCTCTTCCCTCTCCCAGTTCTCCTGTCTGCACCCTCGGCTTGCCAGGCACCAGGGGTCCTCAGACACCACTGCAGCCACAGTGGAAATCACTGCGGGGATTTCTGGTGGTCGTAATAACTGGGAGCCACTCATTTAGTGGGGAGAGCCAACTCCCTGCCAAGGGTGGATGAGCCGTACACTAACTTTTTAATATCTTGCCAGATATTCAAAATATCTGTAAACAAGCAGGCAGGCCATTTAAGCTTAGAACACAGGTCCATTTTACACATAAACACAGAGCACTTTTTCATGATCTTAACATACACGAAATTTTCCAGGCATGGAACTACCATGTAAATCAGGGAAAGACTGTACTGTTTTCTTTGGAACTTGACCAAAGGTTGTTCATCAATTCAGAGAATCACGTCACCTTGGTCACTCTGCCTGTGACATTTGTGCATCCGCAGCCGTGTCAGGCTGGGCAGTGCTGTGTGCAAGTGTGGATACCTGACGTCACCCTGCCTTGCAGCACATTTGTGCCTGAGCATTCACATGCTACTTACCAGTCACCTCCCTTTCGTGTCTCCTTTACATCACAATTAAAACACTACATGGAGCTGAGCGCAGTGGCACACGCCTGTAATCCCAGTACTTGGGAGGCTGAGACAGGAGGATCACAGGTTTGCAGCCAGCCTCAGCAACTTAGTAAGACCCTGTTTCCAAATAAAAAAATAAAATGGGTCTGGGGGTGTAGTTCAGAGGTAGAATGCCACTGGGTTCAATCCCCAGCACCACCCCCCCACACACACACATGCGCACGCGTGCACACACACACACAAGATAATGTGGAACTTTTCTTTTTTGGGGGGGCAGTACAAGGGATTGAACCCAGGGCATTCTACCTCTGAGCTACACCCCCAGCCCTACTTTTTTATTCTTTATTTTGAAACAGGGTCTCACTAAGTTGCGGAGGCCTCACTAAGTAGCTGAGGATGGCTGCAAACCTGCTATCCTCCTGTCTCAGCCTCCCAAGTACTGGGATTACAAGCGTGCACCACCACGCCCAGCTGATGTGGAACTTTTCTAAATAATGGTGCAGAGGTGGGTTGAGAGGTGGGTACAGAGGTGCATATCCACAATTATGGATGAGTTTCGCGTCAGGAGCGTAAAGGACACAGCACAAAAGAGCGCAGTAAGAGAAAGCACGCGCTGGAGAAGCCCCAGCCCCAGCCCCAGCCCGCCCCTCATTCTGCAGAGACGGAAGGCGAGGTCTCCCCTGAGGTCACAGAGCGAGCGCGGCAGGGCCAGGATTCCACCCAGGCGTGCCGGCTCAACCTCACAGCAACACTGAGGGCAGGGCTGGGTCTTGATTTCTTTGAATCCCGGGGTCTGTTTCTAGATTCAGTGCCAGAGTCCTGAACTCAGAGGGACCCGCAGGAAAGCAGGCAAGGGGTCCCCACATGGCTGCCCAGAAAGCTGAGCTGGCAGCTCAGGCCTGTGCAGGGACATAGTGTGGGGGTGCACCAGGCTGACTCCAGAAACCACAAGGAGTGGGCCTGAGGACGGGGCTGAGCAGGCACAGTCGCTGGGCACTAGATGAGACCCAAGCCCGAGCTCACCTCCCTACACCCTCCTTCCTTCCCTCCCACCAAAACTTCCCCTCGTCCTCTGCACTCAGCTCCTTCCTCTTCCTCAGCCCCATCCTCTCCCCTCCTTCCATCCTTACTAACTCTGCCTCACTTCAAGCCACCACCCTCCACCTGGGCGAGTCTCCCTCCCTCCACCACAGCCAGGTGAGCATTCTAAACTGCAAAAGTTCTAGCCGTGCTCCCTGCAACCCTCTGTGGCTCCCACTGCCCAAGAGATAACCTCTGAGTGCCTAAGCCACTCAACCAATGTTCCTGCTGTTCCAGCCCGTCTGCTGCAGTTCCCAACATTCCCCACCTTCAGCCTGCCCAGCTGCTCCCAGCTCCCAGACCTGCCCTGTCTCTCCCTTTCCTCCGCCATCTCCTGGCTTCATGCACTCCACCTCCTCTGCTCCTGCAGCCCCGCGCTCTCTCCTACACTCTGCTCACACTGTGTAGTGGTGGCTTGAATATAAGTGCATCAGATGCCAGCTCGGAGAACAAATGAAAAAAACAGAATGAACGAAGAAGTCAGGTGAGAAGTGTGCCGGGCCCTGAGGGAGGCCTGAGCCTCTGCGGCTGGGGAAGACCAGCTTGGGCGCACAGAGAAAGAAGCCCTTCCCTACCACACAGGCCCCTGGTGGCCGCCGCAGACCCCGCTCCAGCCATTATGGCTTCATCGCTGAAACCCACTGGTGTCCCTCGAGAGATGGGCATGGAAACATAACGAACACTCCCAAAAAAGTGTCTGAGGGCACGTGATCAGCACCTCGCTGTGTCTTCTTTCCAAACAGCAGGGGCCTCTTTGAGGGTGGGAGCCTGTCCCTGTCCCACAGACCACCTGCCCTGGCTTCTAAGGCTGTGAGGGGGGTCTAAGGGGCACGGTGCCACTGCCACTGAAGACAAAACCTGGCCCTGGTCACATGGGGGGCAGGGGCGAGTCTCAGGCAAAAGAGGTTGATGTTGATCCAAAAGAAGTCTGCGTGTTGGTCCAATCAGCCCATGTTGAGTTCTCACCCTCCTTCTCGTACCTGAAGTCAAGAGTCAGGGAAAGGACCACTGCAGGAAGCAGAGCCCAGCACTCTAGGCCTTCCCTGCCCGTTAACTCCCAGCCCCTGGGCCTCAGTTTCCTTTTCTGTAAAACAAAGTAAATTGTCTACAGGTGTCTCTCAATGTTCATTTTCCCTTCTAATCCCAGCAAGATCACGGATACCCTGTCCAGAGGCTTCATGATCCAGAGGAGGGGCAGGCCTCGACCCCTCCCTGCTCCAGGCCCTGACACTGCTGACAGGCCTGCCTGGTCCAGCCTGGAGGCCACGTCCCCCAGGAACCCATGGCTTTCTCTTGCCTGGGCTGCAGAGGGCCCCGTGCACCTCCCCCGCTCGGCCTCCCAAGCTCCTCCTAGAGCAGCCCCTGGACTGGGCACCGGCACAGAGATGAAGCTGACACTGCTGCGGCCTGAGGAGCCCCAGCCTGGTGAGCCACATGGACCCTCAGGCAGCAGACGAAGCTGTGGTGGGTCTGGGCCAGGACTGACCCTCCCCTGGGGACAAGGGCACAAACCCACCCTCTGTGAACCTTCCTCCAGTGTGGTCTCCACTGCCAGGAAGCCCTTCCTGACCCTGCTACCCTCTCCCCCTGTGGCTAGCTGCTCCCGCACACACCAGGGTCCCTCCCCTGCACCCCTAACTACATGAGTGTGGGTGTTGTATCCATACCTGGGGGACCAGCGCACTGAGCTAAATGGTTTATCTAGGCCTCTCAAAAGATCTTTCTAGAAAGATCAACTAGCCCATTTTACAGATGAAGAAACCAACACCCAGGAAGGTGAAATGACTTCTCCTGAATAACACACCTGGATAGAGGCAGGCCTACGATATAATCCCAGGACTGGTGATTCTAGACTATAGTCCTCAACCCAGGGCTATGGTGATAGTCCCAGACTCAGCCCACCAGGCTGCCCAAGGCTGAGGGAGGCCATTCCCCGCGGCACTAGTCACCCATCGTGAGAGGTTGGAATGACTAGGGCCCTGGAGGGTAATCTAAGCTCAGCCTCTTACATAAAAGGGAAGCAGAGGCCCTGTGAGAGTAGGGGCTTGCCCAAGGTTGCACTAGGGCTGGTGGCCAAGGCAGGACCAGAACCCATCTCAGGGGCTCTCACCAAGGTGCCTCGCTGCTGCCTCCCATAGGCAGCCAGAGAGGTGACGCTCTCCACTTGGCAACCGGGTTAACGACTGTGTCTCCAGACTCTCCCATAAGCTCTGCCAAGCAAGGGTCACATCGTCCTCACTGGAGAGATGAGGAAACTGAGTCTGGGACACGGCGAGGGCGGTACCAGGATGCAAGCCAGGTCTGTCCGGGGCGAGGCTCTCCTATGCTGCAGGGCTGCCGCCCTCCACTATGTGGCACCTCTCATTTACACAGGTGACCTCATCCGGTCCTTGCCGAGGCCTGTGGCTGGGCTGACCTGTGCTTCCGAGGCCAGCTCGGAGACCTGGAGGCTTTTCTTCAGATAACCCCAACGTTGCAGTGCACCACCTTAAGGACACATCTGGTCATAGAAGAGGAACAAAAACAGAAGGAGGGCCATGGGGCTCAGGCTGAGATTTCCCGTGAGCCGGCCTGCTTTCTCCTCGCCCTCTTGCTACCACGTATGCTGGCTGAGCTGTGGCCGCTCGCTGCCAAGCATGGGACCCCATCAGCGGCCCAGCCATGAATGAGTGCAGTGTTTGGGACCAGTCAACAAGATGGATGTTGTTTCGTTTCGGCTCCGCACACCGTAAACATTCTGCGGCAGACGTAGCTCCAGGTGGCTCGCTGGCTCTCACTGGGCAGCTGGCCAGCGTGCAAAGGCCCATTAACACGGACATAAACAAGGAGGGCTGGGGAATGGAAGGCAGGGGCTACAGGGCCAGTGAGAATGCAAAGGAGCAGAAACCCTGGCGCCAGGCTGGAGGTGGAGGCAGCCATCAGAGACGGACCAGGGCCCAGCCTGGTTTCCGTTCTAGCTCTGATGCTGAGCCACTGGCTGAGCCTCACATCTCATGCAGGCCTCAGTTTCCTCATCTGGGGAAACAGAAGTAGGCTCTACCATCAGACTGCAGTGAGGCAGTCTGAAATGATTTCTGAATGAGCTGACAGGACCAGCAACTGTTTGAGGACAAGGACCACATCTGATCCATTTTGTCCATGGTTAAGAGCATGGGCTTTGGAGACGGACAACCTGGCCTGGAATCTGAACTCACTGGCCAGGGTGTTCCTGCCCAGGCAACCTAACTTCTCTGACTTCTGTAAAATGCAGAAGTTCGTACTTGTTGCACGGGCTTATTGTGAGGATCAAATGAGATAATGCCACTAAAAAGCATTGAGCTTGGGGTCTGGCACACAGTCAATAAACGGTTGTCATTATTTGTGTCCCCACAGTCTCGTATAGCCTAGCTGGAAGCAGGCTCTCAGGAGGAAGCGGGTTGGCCAAGGCTGGGGGATGGCCAGGTCTTCTGGGATCTCCCTCCTGCTCTAAGATGATCTTTGGATCCGGGACCAAGCACTCAGCCTGCCTGGCGCCCATGTGGGCCTCACAGCCCGGCCCCAGACATCGAGCCCCAGGCCCGTGTGGGAGACAGTCCAACTTGACATTGATTCTCCAAGTTGGCCAAAAATCAATGTGTCAAATGACCAATTCGTCAAAAGCCAATTAGCCATAAATTACTTTGCCAAATGGCTACATTCCCAAAATTTCCAAATAAACAGTTACCCAAAACTTGTTTATTTTAACCATTTATAAAGATGACAATAATTTATGTTAGAGGACATGGTTTTCGTTTTAGTTAATAAGTTTTCATTTTGTGTTCATGGTAGCATTTAAAAAAATATTAAATTGGTCAAAATCAAGGATCATGGGTTGGTTTAGTCTTCTTATTGAGTATTTACTATTCAGTTTACTTCATTTGATTCAGTAATCAAATGTCAATGTTTCATATAGGAAGTGTGTGTGTGTGTGTGTGTGTGTGTGTGTGTGTGTGTGTTACTAGAGATTGAACCTAGGGGCATTCTACCTCTGAGCTATACCCCCCAGCCTTATTTCTTATTTTATTTATTTATTTATTTTGCGGTACTGGGGATTGAACCCAGGGACATTCTACCTCTGAGCTATACCCCCAGACCTATTTTTTATTCTTTATTTTGAAACAGGGTCTCACTAAGTTGTGGAGCACCTCACTAAGTAGCTGAGGCTGGCTGCGAACCTGTGATCCTCCTGTCTCAGCCTCCCAAGTACCAGGATTACAGGTGTGCACCATCACGCCTGGATCGTATAGGAAATCTTGAAATTACACTGCACAGTTGGTTGAATGGTGGCCCCTAAAAAGGTAAGTCCAAGGCAAATCTCAGGAACCTGTAAATGTGCCTTATTTGGAAAAAGGAGCTTTGAAGATATAATGAAGGATTTTAAGGTGGGATCATCCTGGACTACTTTGCTGGGCCCTAAACTCAATGAGGAGCATCCTTATGAGAGACACACAGACAGAGAAGATGAGGCGGCGATGTGAGGAGACAGACCCTGGAGTCACCCTGGAGAAGTTGAAAAAGGCAAGCAATGGATTCTCTCCTACAGCCCTCAGAGGGAGCAGGGTCTAGCTGACATCTTGATCTTGGACTCCTGGCCTTCAGAACTGTGAGAGAAAAACATCTATTGTTTTACATTTTCCATCACTTTAAATTACCAGGTTTGTCAGGCATGGTGGCTCATGCCTGTAATCTCAGTACTTGGAAGGCTGAGACAGGAGGATCGCAGGTTCAAGGCCAGCCTCAGCAATTTAGAGAAGACCTCAGCAACTTGATAAGACACTGTTTCAAAACAAAATATAGGGTTGGGGGTATAGCTCAAAGGTAGAACAGCCCTGGGATCAATCCCCAGTAACACACACATACACACACACACACACACACACACACATACACACACACACACACTTACCAGGTTTGTGGTAATTTGTTACAACAGCCTCAGGAAACTAATACGTACTTTTTTAAAAAAAAATCATTATTTTATACTATTTTCTGTCTTGCCACCTCTTGCCCCTAAAAAAGATTATTTTGTTAATTTCTCAAGAGACTTATTAACCTTGGTCTATTTCTAGCAACTAAAACACAACTTTGATAGGGATACTTATGCTGCTTCTTCATTTATTACTGTGTCCATCTTCTAGGGCTTTTTATGATTTATAAACAACTTTTAAAATTCTTTTCAATTTTATATTCATGGCTAATGTGTATCAATCTGATATATGATCTTTAAAAATGTTAACAAATCAAATTCATCAATAGATAAAAAACATAATACATCATGGCCCAATGGGGTTAATGTACAATGTAAGATTCTAAATCAATACATATGATTCATGAAATCAAAAAATAAAGGAGAAGAGCTATATGACCAGCTCAACAGATACAGAGAAAACATAGTAATTCATGATGAAAATGCTCAGAATACGAGAAATAGGAAAGCATGTTCTCAATATAATAAAACATAGCAACAACAAACTATGGCTAACATGATGCTTAATGGTGAGAGATTAGATGCTTCCCCCAAAATTTGGGAATGAAGCAAGGGTGTCCACACATAACACTTTTAGTCAACATTATATTAGAGGCCCTCGCTAGTACGATGGGGCAAGAAAACAAAAAGACACAAAGATGGGAAAAGAAGAAGCGTAACTCCTCAACCTCTGACGACATGACTGTTTACATGAGAAGCCACAATGAATTTCCAAAAATGAACAAAAAATAAAAAGGATGAATTAGTTTAGCAATGTCACAGGATACAAGGTCAACATGTAAAAATGAATTATAATCTATAGACTAGAAGAAATAATGGGAAAATGGAATTTAAAAGCAATACCACATCAACAACATGAAAAAATACCAAATGCTAAGGAATAAAATTAACAAAAGTTGTATGAGACCTTTACACTGAAAAATATTAACTACCACTGAGAGAAAGTAAATAAGACCTCAATAAATTGGGGAGAGATAAAATTCAATGCTGTTAAAATATCAAATCTCTTCAAACTGACCTATAAATTTACTGCCGTCTCAATCAAAATCCCAGCAGGCTCTTCAGTAAAACCTGACATGTTGATTCTAACCTACATGCAAAAATATTAGGAACTTAGAATAGCCAAAATGACACTGAAAATGATGAACTCACATTATCTGACTGTAAGATTTTTTATAAAGGTAGAATAATCAAAACAGTGTGGTATTGGCATAAGAACCAATATACAGATCAATGGAAAAATTGAAGTCTGAAAATAAATGCACATTTATATGGTCAATATGATTTTTCATAAGGTGCCAACACAAACCAAAGAAGGAAAAAAGTCTTTTCAACAAATGGTGCTAGAAAAACTGGATAAGCTGGTTGTGGTGGGGCACACTTGTAATCCCAGTACTTGGGAGGCTGAGAAAAGGATTGCAGGTTTGTAGCCAGCCTCAGCAACTCAGTGAGGCCCTCCATAACTTAGTGAGACCCTGTTTCAAAATAAAAAATAAAGCCAGGTATGGTGGCACATGTCTGTAATCCCAATACTTCAGAGGCTGAGACAGGAGAATCACAGGTTTGAGGCCAGCCTCAGCAACTTAGCAAGACCCTGTTTCAAAACAAAAGGGTGTGGGGGGGAAGCTGGGGGTATAGCTCAGAGGTAGAATGCCCCTGGCCTCAATCCCCAGTACCACCAAAAAAATAAATGAAATGAAATAAAATAAAATAAAGAAAAACTGGATAACTATATGGAAAAGATGAACTTGACCCCGACCTCACACCATATACAAAACAATTCACAATTCATCACCGACCTAAACTTAAAGCTAAAGCCACAAAACTATAAGAGAGCACACCTTAGGATAGGAAACATTTTCTTAGATAGAACACAAAAATCAGGAGGCATTTTAAAAGTTGATAAATTGAACTGAATCAAAATTCGAAATCTTTGGCCAGGCACATCAGCACACTCCTATAATCCCAGCAACTCAAAAGATTGAGGCAGGAGGATAATGAGTTTGAGGCCAGCTTGGGCAACTTAGCAAGATGTTGCCTCAAAATAAGTAAAAAGGGCCGAAGATATAGCTAAGTGGTAGAGCACCCCAGATATAGCTCAGTAGTAGATCACCCCTGGGTACCATCCTTAGTACTACAAACAAACAAAAAAAAAACAAACAAAAAACTCTGTTCTCTGAAAAATATCTTTTTTTATTTTTTGGTTTTGTCTTGTGGTAATAGGGATTGAACCCAGGGACATTCTGTCTCTGAGATATACCCCACCCTTATTTTATTTTATTTTAGAAACGGGGTCTCACTAAGTTGTAGAGAGCCTCTCTACAACTTAAGTTGCTGAGGCTAGCCGCGAACCTCAGATCCTCCAGTCTCAGTCTCCCATATACTAGGATTACAGGCATGCTCCACCACTCCTGGCTGAAAAATACCATTTAGAAAACGAAAAGGCATGGCCTAGAATGGGAAAAATATTCCCAATACATATATCTAACCAGACTGGTATCTAGAATATATAAAGAACCCTTACAATTTAATAATAAAAAGATAACCCAACTAAAAAGTGGACAAAAGGCTTGAACAGACATTTCTCAAAAGGCAATACTACACACATGCCCAGATGGGCAGGAGAAGGTGCAAAGATGCTCTGTATCTTTAGTCATCGGAGAAATTAGAATAAAACCAAAGGTAGTGGCAACACCTGCTTGTTTGAATGCTCATACCAGGACACCCACTCACGGACTGATGACCACTCTATTACCAACAGCTTTATTCTTGATGGCCAGTTCCAAAAAAAAAAAAAAAAAATCTGCAAGTCCAGCTGCTGACAGCTCCAGGCCTGGTTGTGAACCTTGGCTTCATTGACCACCGGCTTTCTTGCAGAAAGAAGTCAGAAAACAACTACTCGAGGAGATGACTCGTAAACTAAATCCTGAAAGACTATTTGCCAGAAGACAGGTCAGAAAGAGCTTTGCAAGGCCAGCCTCCAGCCAGAGACATGCAACTGCAGAATATACTGGGGGCCCTGGACTGGGAAGTCCAAGAATTAAGATGAGCAGGTGCTATGTGGGTGGGGCCTGGGGAACCCACATCAGTAACCTTGTACTTCAGCCTCTGACATGATGGTGTTAGATTCTATCACCTGGCCCTGACTGAATGAACCCCAGTAAACAAACCATTCATTCATTCTTTACTTATTCGTTCAACAAACTTTCTTATCTCCCCATCCTAGATGACACCCCCATTCCCAGCCTTGGGATATGCAGCTGGGGTGAGCTCCTATTACATGCCAGGAACTAGGCCCGATGCTAGATTAGCAAAACTTTAATTCATCCTCACATTTTCTCCATTTTCAGATAATGAAATGAGAGGTTCAGAGAAGAAACTGAGTCAAGCCACATTCTCAAACTCCCCTTCAGCTGGATCCATCCATCTGGGCAGCAACTTCCCACACACAGGCTGAGGGCCAGGCCCCATGACCAGTAGAGGGCACGGGTGGCCACTGTGCTGCCACAGAGGAGCTCGCACCAGCCCTCGAGATGGCCTCTCCCATCAGAGGTGGAGCTGCCTTCCCTCACTGGGGTCTGGGCCGGCTTGAAGACGCCCAGGTCGAATGACCTCGGAGTAGCTGGGTGGGCACCAACTGGGTCTCACTGACTGGCTTCTCGGTGTCTCTCCACAACAGCCGCACTGTGCCTTGGCCTGCTGGCAGAACCGTGGGCGCAGAGTGGGGGCTTCTCTGGGAATGGCAAGGGAGGGGGCAGGGCACGGTGCCAAGGTTCCAGCCTCCTCGCTCCAAGCCTGCACCTCTTTGGCGTGACCGGACCCTGGCCAAATACTAAAGTTCCCATTACTGTGAACTAGTGGGGCCGTTAATCCAGTTAGAGGCAAGTCAAATAAACAAACAGCAGACAAACCATCACTTCCCCGGGGGCTGCCTCCCCTGCCCTGCCCGGGAGCTCCTGCCAAGTCTGTCCTAGACAGCCGGCAGCCTCGGCTCTTCACGCTGCCCCTCGCCCGGGCTCTGCTGCAAACCCTCCACTGCCCTGGGGATGATTCTCCCATGCCTGCATCTAGGGGATCCTGAGCTGGCTGGGGAGGCCTTCCCTGACCACCCCAGAAATCACACAGCCACCCCATCATGCCCTACCATCCTAGAGCACTCGCCATTATTTAAAAGCATCTCGTTTCTTTGTCAACATCTTTGTTTTCTGCAGAGACTTAGTCAGTTTTGATCACCACCCAGTTCTAAGAACACTGCTGGGCTCAGAGCAGTAATTCAACACCCGCATGAATCCTGGGAGGCCCACCTTAAATGACGAGCTCGGCACCACCTTCCTGAGCATCCCGGCCCTGCTCCCTCAGAGGCACAGACCTACTACTGCACTCCCTTGGCATCTCAGTCAGTCAGTCTGTCTGTCTGTCTGTCTCTCTCTCTCTCATGCTTGACAGCAGGACCAAAACTGATACACTCCTGCATCTGGAACCTAACCAGCAACCAGCTGGCCATGAAGCTTAATACATTTTCACTGAATAAAGAAATGAATGTGATTTGGTTTCCCCACCTGTGATAACTAGAGAAGAGCTTTGTAAACTGTATAGTGCTGTGCAACACACATTTTCCAGGGCCTGCCAGTCAGAGGCTCTTACCACCTGTCTGCTAGACTGAGTCTTGGGCAGTTTCAGCCTCTGCCCTAATCCCAGGTCCCACAGCCACACGAACACACAGGAACTGTGCAGCCCCACCCCAGTTAGCACGAGTCTTGAACGACTGGTTACCTGAGCAGCCTGGGAGGCAGAGGTTAAAAAAACCACAGAGCGGAGCACTCGCAGCCCTGGAAGGGGGAGGAGCGAGCCTTCTGCACATGTGAGCAGCAGATGGTCAGCCCGGCCGATCGGGAGGGTTCTATTTCAGTGACAATTCATTTTCAGTAATTATCCCTCTCTCCTTTAAAGTCACCTAAGGCAGCCCTCGCGGGCACAGTGGACCTCTTCCCTGGGCGAACTTTCAAGTTATTTGCACTTGTGGAGATGCGTAGAATTCAAAGCAGATGTGCCAAATTGAACCTCCCGCTTGCTGCTCCATCTCCAATTTTTTTTCCCCCGGCCGGCCCACTGTAAATGTTTTTAAAATGGGACCCTGGTACTAGACATGTCAAACAGCTGAATTCAAGGTAGAGGGGCTGCCAGCAGGGAAGACAGATGACATTTAAAATCCCTTTCGACAGATTAACTCGAGACACTTTGAAGCCATAAATCATGCAGACAGCCTAGAAGAAGCTAATAATGGATTTGGGTTTTGTTCGTATTTATTATCTCAAAGAGATAGCAGAACGCAAGGCCCATGTGCCTGGCTGGGAAATCCACTGGGATTTCCTGAAGCTGAGCACCAACCAGAGAAGAAGACATACAGAAGAGCAAGCATTCATTACATACCTGCTGTGAGCTTGGCATGGCTTGTTTTGTGCACGTCCCAATGCCAACTGTGTGAAGAAGACAATATTGTGCCCATTTTATGGATGAGAACTCCAAGATGCTCCAAGATGACTTGTTTCCAGTCACACAGCCTGTCTCCTCACTCCAAAGCCCTTGCTCTTCCCACCCAACAGAGTATAGGAAAAGAGGACGCAGTCTAAGAACACAGGGGCCTTGGGAAAGAGAAAGACAGCGAGGACATGAGCGCCCCCAGCGGGGCCAGTTCCCCCAGGGGACCTGTGCACTTCCCCACCAGGCCTTCAGCCATGCTGGACCCTCTTCCTGGGATGCCTTCCGAGGTCACCTCCTAAGTTATGCTGCCAGGACCTGGCCTGGGTCTCTGCTCTCAGGAGCTGCCTGAGGGGACAGTGCATCTGTGTTTGTCCTATTCATCCCAGAGGGCTTCCCCGAAGTAAATCTGACCTCCAGCCCCGCATTCCCCGTAGCCACACAGGACACGCTCCGCACTGTGTAGTAACGGAATTCCCTGAGGCCCCAGCAACCTGGACACTGGCATGGCATCTGACCAGCGCAGGCGGATGACAGGGAGAGAGCCAACATTCACAGAGCACCTCACCGATTCATTCAACACAAGTTTTTGAGGGCCGGCTCTGTCCAGACACAGTGCCCACCCCAAGCTGACACCTGAGTACCAGACACCTACACACTGACTTAATTCTATCAGCCCTAGGGGGAGAGATCATTACCCCCACCTAACAGATGAGGAAGCTGGGGCTCAAAAGGTGATGTGACTGGACCAGGATCAAGTGGGCTGTGGCCCCCAGCCTGCCCACTACTCCCACAGGACCCCTCCACCATCAAGGCCCCGTCCCACTTGTCACCTGTCAGGTGTACGCTCAGTTTACTGTGAGCTGAGCATCACACTCAAAATGTGGTTCAAAATGCAAAGTGGAGACAGGATGGATTTAATGACCAAATACAGGGACAGGAGACAACACCCTGAGAGGTCAGAAGGGGTGGCCACTGGGGAAGGCTCCTGGGCAGAGGACAGAATCCTGGCTCTCCCCATTTTCAGTTCTCAATGGCTTCCATCCACAGCAGTGGGTCCCAAACTCTCAGGGACCTTCTCACCTAGGGAACTTTTGAAAACTATCTCTGGGTCCCACCCTGGACATATTCCAGAGAACCCTGCTGCAGCCTGCCTCCTCTAGCCCACCTAGTGTCTGGCCATCACTGCACTTCAAAACCAAGTCACCTCTTCGGCATGGCACATTCAAGGCCTTTATAACTTGACTCCAAACCACCATGTGTACACACACATGGACGCACACTGCTTAGTCAGACAACCCAGCCTCAAAGCCATTTGCCATTCCCCTAATAGGCCCTGACTGTGCAGTCCACCCCCACCCCATGGTTCAGGACACCCCCTCCCCAATCTGCCTTTCTGCCCACTTCAACTGGTGAACTCATTCCTACTTAGCCTTCAAAGCCCAGCTCAAATGCTTCTTCCCTGAAGCCCACCTGCCATCTCTGCTTCCCAGCCCCTGAAGAGCGGCCACAGGCACAGTTATCCACCGCAGTGTCATGCAGCATCTGCAACCCCAGCTGTCACACCCCTGGACTTTAGTCCCTTGGGGCCTCTCTCTAGTTATCCCCTAGCCTCACTGCCACTTAGAGCCTGGCTCAGAATGGTGCCCCAGGAATGACTACGGCATGAAATGGGCTCACAGAACAGGCCTGGGCCCAAAGATCACAAAGGGCAAGAGGAGTACACACTGGGTACCTGGTTCCACTTTTCCCTGCCACGCTACAGCCACACTGGCCTCCTTCCATGGCTGAAACTCTGAGACCTTGCTCCTGCCTCTGGGCCTTTGCACTAGCTGTTTCTGTTGCCTCCGTGCAGGACAGTTCAGAGATGGCTGCTTCGCATCACTGGGATCACACTTTCTGCAAGAGGTCCTTGTCTGCCCTGGTTTTCTTCTTAGCACATACACTACCTCATATTGTTATGTTTGCTCACTGTCTCTCTGCCCCCTTGAACACGAGTTCCATGTGGACTCAATAAATATTTGCTAAATCAGTGTATTCTGCACAGCCTGGAGAGCCTTCTGGATCATTCCTGCACATGCACCAGCCTTGAGAAAGTCACCTAGACCATTTGAAATGTGCACTTGAGGTTTTCCTTCTGGAGAGATACACATGGCTGGCTGTACACGTTTATTTGTGGTGAACTTGGGGGAAAACATCTTCAAAAAATGAAAAACATTCCATAATCCAATCTCCCAGGCTGCTTAGATTTTGATACGTTAATTTTTTCCATTACAAGTATTGTGTCTGTATACACACACACACATATATACAAATATTTAGAACCTTACTACAGACTGACATTTGCTTAGTATTTGTTATAAAAAAAAAAAAGAAATCAAGTCACGAGCATTTTCCCCTGTCACTAAGGATTCTTCTAAAACCTTCTTTCGAATGGCTGCATAGTATTCCGTCATGGGATTGCACCATCATTATTCAGCTCTTCCCTGCTGTTAGGCATTTAGGTTGTTTCCAATTTTTTGCTCTCATAAATAATGCTGCGATGAGCACCCTAGCACATAAATCACTGCCTGCAGCTCCAAAGGCTTCCTCAGGATAGCATCCAAGAAGAGGGATTACAGGGCCAAAGAGATGAGTATTTTCCAAGCTCGTGGAACACACTGTCAAGCTGCCCTCCAGCAACGGCGTCCCAGCCGTGGGTGACAGGGCCAGTTCCACTGCACCCAGCAATGGCGAGTGACACGATTTCCT
This sequence comes from Glis glis, assembly GCA_004027185.1. Taxonomy (NCBI): domain Eukaryota; kingdom Metazoa; phylum Chordata; class Mammalia; order Rodentia; family Gliridae; genus Glis; species Glis glis. The sequence continues at coordinate 29,251 of PVJS01004443.1, forward strand.
TTATCCTTGCTGATTTGTGAGACTGAAATGATACTTCAATTTTTATTTGGCTTTTATTGCTAACAGAGGCAAATATTTAAAAATGCTGCTTGGCTATCTGTACTTCTTCTGCCTGTTTGGCTATTTCTTCTGCCCCTTCCTGTCCTTTCTACATTTTTCTTATCATTTTGTGGGTTTTTATGCATTAAGGATATCAGGTTTTCTCTTTGTAGCAAATCCCCTTCCCATTTTCTAATTGCCTCTTTTGTTGTCGATAAATGTTTGCATATCAAAATGTTTTAAACGTTCAAGGACTCCAGCAGTCTTTTGGTTACAATCATTTCCCTGGCCTTTTTGTAAATCTAGTCCTTTCCCAACTAGACATCAGATAGATATTTCCCTGTAATACCTTCTAATTTTTTGTGTGTCTTCGTTTTTCACACTTAACTCTTTAATCCATCTGGAATGTATTTTGTAAGATAATGTAGGTGAGGACTTAACTTTTTTCCCCAGATAGTTAACCAATTGTCCCCATCTGTGTTAGGTTTTTCAAGATCCTTATGGCAGGGTTTCTACCATCTCCCTGAGCAGCACCATAGAGTAATAGTAATCATAGATATCACATGTATGTACTTATACTTTACAAAGCATTATTCATTCATCATTCACTCATCACATCTTTGTTGAGCACCTGCTATGCACCAGGGACTAGTCTGGGTGCTGGGAATATTATAGCTGTGAATAAATGGATAATTTCTGCCCTCCTGCAGTTCATCTTCTAATGGGGAGTATAAAATAAAACTAAGTAAATTATACAGAATGTGAGTGATGTGGAGAAACATGAAGCAGGAAGGGGAATAGGAGGTATTTGAGGGAAGGGTGTGCTTTTACATAGGGCGCCCAGGGAAGGCTTCACCAACAAGTGTCATTGAGGTAATGACCTAAAGCAGGGAATGGGCCGAATCATGTGGATATCTGGGTGGGGGGGGGGAGGACATTCCAGGCAGAGGTAACAGCCAGTGCCAAAGCTCTGAGGCATCAGCAGACCTAACTAATATTCCAGAATCCGCCAGAAGCCAACATGGCTGGAGGGGAGTAAGCCAGAGGGCACAAAGGAGATGAAAGCAGAGGAGTATGCGCACGTGTATGCGTGCCCACGTGGGTGCATGCATGCATGGACACTGCAGGTTTTGTTTTACCACCACATCTGGACAAAATGAGCAGTCTTGGTGAGTTTAAGCAGAAGAGCAACCTTTCTTGTGTTTCAACACAGGCCTTGTCAAACTCAGCACCACTGACATTTGGGGCCGGGTAGTTCCTTGTTCTACGGGCGCCTTGTGCATCGCAGGATGGTTAGCAGGATCTCCAATAGTGTGCACGCCCCACAGCACGACAATGGAAAACCTCTCTGGACATTGCTCAATGTCTTCTGGGGGGTGGGGTGAGGGACAAAACTGCACCAGTTGAGAGCCACTGCTTTAATGGATCACTGGCAGCAGTGAAGGCAGAGAGACCAGGTCCCGACAAAGTCAGGTGTGTTGGCACACACCTGCAGTCCCAGCACCCAGGAGGCTGAGGCAGGAGGACTGTAAGAGCCCAGGAGTTAGAGATCAGCCTGAGCAACACAATGAGACCCCGACTCAAATAAATAAATAAATAAAGACTATTATAATCCACCAACGAGACACAATGGCAGCTTTAGCCAGGGTAAGAAGTAGCTGGATTCTGGATATACTGTGACCAGAGGCCTCAGGATTGGCTAACAAATCAATTATAGGGAGTGAGAGGAGAAGGATCAAGGATGATACTGGAAGTTCCTATGCTGAAGCTCCCTAAACATGAAGCTGCCATTTTACTGAGATGGGGAGAACGGGACAAGGGGCAGGGTTGGGGCAAACTATCAAGAACTCAATTTTGGCCACATAAGTTTGAGACACTTTTTAGACTTGCAAATGGAGATGCTAATAGTATCTGTTCTCAGGGGGCTGGAGTTTAGGGGCCAGATCAGGGATGAAGACATAACTTTGGATTCATAGCAAGCAGATGGTGTCTGAAATGCCGTGGTATAGGATGAGACCACCAGGGAGAGAGTACAACAGAAAAAGAAAGTGGTCCAAGGACTGGGGCCTGAGCTCGCTGGTGTTTAGAGGTCAGGGAGCTGAGGAAGGAGTGGCCAGAGAAGGAAAATCAGGGGCAAGAAGCATCCTGGGCTGTGAGAAGGAAGCATTTCGAGGAGCGGAGAGCGATCAGTTACACCCATGGCTGCTGATGGGACCGCTGAAATGCAGACTGAGAACTGCACACTGGACCTGACCAGAGCTCAATCATGGTGGTGGGGTGGGAGACACTCGAGACATGGAGCCCAAAATCCCCCTTTGTTTGGCAATAATGGATTCTTGGGCTCCCCTCAGGCCTTTGACGTCCTCTTACTCCACCTTTTCTTTCGGCCACTGATAATGCAGCAGTCACAGGCAGCCTCTATGGGCTCTGGCTTTGGGCAGGGACAGCGGTGGCCTCTTACAAGCAAGGACAGCCAGGCCCTTTCACAGGCCCAGCCCCAAGGGGTGGAGGCTGGTGCTTCCAGAGCCACGACTGACCAGGGGCATGGGGCCCATGAATAAATGCTCAGCAAGACTCCGGATGCGCCACTAAGGCCCTTCAGAGGAGCAGCAGCTCCACAACGCAGGGCTCTCTCTATGTCCCGCACTGGGATCGCTTTCCAAGGAACCACCTGCACCCCAGCAAGGAAGCCTCTGCTCCGTAGGAGGAAGGAGAGAAATGGGGAGGAGCTGGAGGTGCGTGGAGAGCCAAGAGATGTCTTTAGTTTGGGCTTTTTTTTTTTAGAGCTGTAAGAAATAAAAGAAAGTTTGTACACTGATGGGAATGATCCAGGAGACAGGCAAAAATTGATGCAGGAGAGGGAGGAGTCGCTGGAGCTGTTGTGTCTTTGAGCAAGTGAGAGGAGGGCCCTCAGCAACGCTTACAAAATGAATGGGCCATGGACTGCACCACAGAGCAAGTCTAAACTAATTTCAAAGGACCGAAATGAACAGAACTGGTTCTCTGACCACAAATGTAGGAAAAGATAATCAGAGATTTCACATTTGCAGAAAATAAGAAACAAACTTCATAACCATAGGTCAAAGATGTAATGGAAATTAGAATATGTTTCAAACTGATTAATAATGAAAATCCTATATGTTAAAACTCATGGGATGCTGTCAAACAGTACTTACAGAAAAGGTCATAGTTTTTTTGGGTTTTTTTTGCGGTACTGGGGATTGAACCCATGGCGTTCTACCTCTGCACTACACCCCCGGCCCTATTTTTTATATTTTATTTTGAAACCGGGTCTCACGAAGTTGCGGAGGGCCTCACTAAGGAGAGAGAGAGAGAGAGAGAGAGCTGAGGCTGGCCGCGAACCCGGATCCTCCGGTCTCCGCCTCCCAAAGGACTGGGATTACAAACGTGCGCCACCATGCCCAGCAGGTCATAGTTTTTAATGTCTTAAATGTGTTTGTTAAAAAAGAAGTGTTGACCCTAAGTTTGAGTCATTAAGTCTTTTTATTTTATTTTTTTTTTTGCAGTACCGGGGATTGAACCCAGGGGCATTCTACCTCTGAGCTATACCCCCTGCCCTATTTTTCATTCTTTATTTTGAAACAGGGTCTCACTAAGTTGCGGAGGGTCTCACTAAGTGGCTGAGACTGGCCACGAACCCGGATCCTCCTGTCTCAGTCTCTCAAGTACTGGGATTACAAGTGAGCACCACCACGGCCAGCTTCATTAAATCTTTTAATCTCCTCTTCCATAGGTAAACATTGACAAAATAATAGTGAGTGTCCCATTAGAATAAAATGAAACAGTCAAAAGAGAAAAAAAAGTGTTGGGACTTAATGAATTAAATATCCACTCCAAGATGTTAAAAAAAATGAAGTAGAAAGAGAGAAATTATAAAGATATAGGCAGAAATCAGTAAATACAAAAATATACACATTTACACACAACACAATAAAGAGGATCAATAAACTAGTCTAAAATTGGTTCTTTGAAATGATTAATAAATTTGACAAACAACAAGATCACAATGAAGTGGGAGGAGGCATAAATAACTAGAATCAAGAGTGAAAAATGAGACAGAGAATGATGCTACAGGAAATAAAAATATTTAGAGAATATTATGAATATCTTTATGTCAGTAATTTTGAACTGTAGTCAAAATGGACAAATTCCTAGGAAAATATAATTTACCAAAACTGATTAAAGAAGAAATAGAAAACCTGAATAATCCTATAGGCACTGACATATTGAATAAATGGTTTTCAATGTTCCTACAAGGAAAACTCCAGGCCAGGATGGCTTTTCCAGTGATTTCTATACGATATTGAAGGAAGACATAATTCTACTTGTACATCCATTTCAGAGACAAGAAAAAGAGGAAATATTCCCCAATTCATTGCATAAGTCTAGGAAAACCTGATATTAAACCTCACAAGGGACAGTATGAAGAAGGAAAATTACATGTTAAGTTCATTCGTGAACACAGATGCGGACATTCTAAATGAAATATTAACAAATGGAATCTAGCAATGTGTAATTGGGAAAAATACATCACGACCAGGTTGGATAGATCCAAAAACTCAAAGTTGGTTTAACATTAGCAATCACTGCATGCTATTCACTCCATGAGCAAGCTTAGGAAGAAAATACCATCGTATCTCAATCACTGCAGAAAAAGCATTTGATAAAGAGTCAACATCCATTCACGATTTAAAAAGAAAACTGTTGGTCAACCTGGAAAATAAAGGAATTCCTTAATGTGACAGAGTATTCACAGAAAGCCAACAGCAGAGGATTTCGGTTGGTGGTAAAAACACTGAAAGCTTTCTCTTTGACAGTGGAAGGGAGACAAGGAGATCTGCCATGGCCACTCCTATTTGACTTTACCCTGGTGGTGCCAGCCAGCATGGAAAGGCCAAAAAAAAAAAAGATTAAGAGTTTATGAATAGAAGCCGGGCATGGTGGCACATGCCTAAAATCCTAGTACTTGGGAGGCTGAGACAGGAGGATCGCAGGTTCAAGACCAGCCTCAGCAACTTAGTGAGACTCTCAGCAACCCAGTGAGACCATTTCAAAACAAAAAAATAAAAAGGGCTGGGGTGTAGCACAGAGATAGAATGCCTCTGGGTTCAATTCCCAGTATACACACACACACACACACACACACACACACACACACACACACACATATATTTAAAGAGTTTACGAACAGAAATGTGCAATGGTTTGAGTGTGTTTCCCAAAAGTTCATGTGTTAAACCTTAACTCCTCAGTGTGACAGTGTTGGGAGGTGGGCCCTTCAGGAGGGGTTTGGGTCACGGGGGCAGATCCCTCACAAGCGGATTAATGCCATACTTGAGGGACTGGGTTAGCTATTTTGGGAGTTCAGTTCCCTTCTCTCTCTTCTGAACATGCCTGCTTGCCCTTCCACTTTCTGCCATGAAAAGCAGAAAACCTTCACCAGATACAGGTGCCTGATCTTGAATTTCCAGCCTCCAGAACCATAAGCCCAAATAAACATCTTTTCTCTATAAATTATCCAGTCTCTGGTATTGTTATAGCCATAGAAAATAAACAAAGACAAGCTGATATCCACACTGAGGTTTTCCTGATTCCAGCCCGCTCAGGTACCCCCACCTCTTACCCCAACGTTACCTGTTTTCAGCCCAAACCTGTTTCTGAGCACCCCCTGGTGGGCTGACAAGGGCCACACAGGGAGCGGCCCATGGGGGGCCAAGGGAGCAAGCAGGTGCCCAGCCTGGTTAGCCAGGGGGCCCTCCAAAAGGAGCCATGAACAATGAGGTGAGAGTCCGGGGAGGTGGAGTTGGGAGGGTGTCCCCCACTGGGACTCCCAGTGGGTCCCTGGGGGTGGAGCAGCTGAGTCAGCAGGAAGCAATGAGACCAGAGAGGCTGGTCCTACTACTGCAAAAACTGTGGCCCTCCCCGGGGAAAACACAAGAACACACTCGAGACGATCGGTGGACACATATACATGAAGGCCCACCCGGGAACCCAGGTTCAAGAATCCAGACTATATCCCGAGGATGGCAAAATCAGACTGCGTGGGGTCAGGGGGAGAAAAGTACAACTGAAGGTCATTTGCGCCCGCTCACACCCATGACCTCAGACAGGACTCAGAAGAATCCTCCCAGGCCCGGGCTGACCTGGCTAGAAGAGACACCTCGTGTCCAATGTGCAAGGGTCACACAGGCCTCAACTGGTGGCAACGCACCCAGCACGCCCATGGTGGACTCGCAGTGACCCCTGCATCGGGGGAATGTCACCATCTCCTCATGAGCACCCCACAGTTACTAACAGCCAAGCGTCCACTATGTGCCCAGCACTGATGGACAGACAAGAGCCACACAGGCAGGGAGAGAAAAGTGTTCCTGAAACTGAGCTTGTGTGCAGGGGACGGGGCATGGAGGGAGCTGGCATATCTGGGGCCTGGCTGCAGGTGCCGGGGACTGGACAAGAGCCTGGACAATAAATACTTTAGGGCAGGGAGAGAGCCAGGATCCAGTCTAGGTTTAGACAGGTGACTCTGTGTGGGTGTGAAGATGGACCCACGTGGTGCTGAATGCCACGGGAGAAGCCCCTGGCTACACCATGTTGGGGCGCGGGAGCTCCAGACCTGGCAGCAGCATACACAAGAGCAGGAGCAGAGATGGCGTCTCTAGATTAAGTGGGGGATCCCTTTTCTTTTAATTTTGTCTGATAATAACTACAGGCTTGTTTGGCTGGTGCTAGACACCAAAAACGAAAGCGAGGGTGCCCTCCGGCTCCCTACCATCGCAGCAACAGGTTGAACATCTGTGATCCCCAAATTCCAAACCTGAAACTCCAAAACTGTTGAGCACTGACATGATCCTTGAAAAGCTTTGACTTTTGGGGCATTTGGGGTTTTGGATTAGGGATGCTCAAGTGAAAAAGTCTGTGAAAATATGTCAAAATCTGAGAAACTCTGAAATCCAAAACACTTCTGGCACCAAGCATTTTGGATAAAGGTACTCAATCTATATGATGGGTGTCAGGTGCAGGATGGAAGGCTGAGCAAAACAGACACCGGCCCAAAGGGCCAGCCTTCGTCCAGGTGCCACCCTCAGCTGACAGGAGAGCTGAGACCCACACCGACTTAACCAGGGTCACGACAGAGAGCCGCAGAGTCCACAGGTGACTGGCTGGACCTGAGCCTGGCATGTCCTCCTTCCTTCCCAGTCTTGCTGGCTCCCAACCCCAGCAGGGCCACAGAGGCTCGGTGGAGCAGCGGCAAGGGCCCAGGACTCAGGAAGTGGGGGTCCCATGCCCATGTCACAACTACACCCCACTGTGGGTCCCTGGCCAGCTCACCTCACTGCCGAAAAGCTCCTTTCCAGCCTACAGCTGCACAGGCTCAGAGGCCAAAGGAGGAGCGGGCAGAAGGAGCCAGTAGACCTGGAACTGGGAGTGAGCCCTGCAGGGACCCACGGGGGAGTCACAGGAAGAAGAAACAGGTGGCGAGACCTGGGCAGAGCCTGCCGGGGTCCCAGTCTGCTGCCTCTCCCAGCTGCTGGAGTTGGACACAACTGTGCCAGGCTGCTGGGGAAGCCTCTCACCCTCAGCTGCTCTCTCTTCCACCCTCTCTGGGAAGCATTCTCCTTAGTCCCCAAGGGCTGCTCTCCTCCCCTCCCCTCACTGGCCCACAGGGTGCAGTGGCCATCTGGCAGGCTGGGCCAGTGCGCTGGGAAGGCCCGTCCATGTCCTCAGGTTGGCAGGAGGCGCCCCATCGATAAATCAGTGCATTCCCAGCAGATGCGCACAAGCTGCTTTAGTTGGAACCCCGGCCCTCTGCTGAGGCCGCAGTGAGACCAGACTCTCAGGTGATTCACAATGCGATGGTGGCCTGGAGCCGGATCCTCCAGAGGGTGACCATAGTATTTCCTTTCCTCTTACCTCAAGACAGGGCAGGGACTTTTTCCCAGCCCTCTATCCTGGGCCACAGGCAAGCTCAGGTTTACTTGGGGAGTTTTTACAGACCCCCAGACTTGGGAGAGCCGGTGGTGAGGACCTCGGAGCACCACCGTGAGCTCAGCAGTGCACGAACACTTTCCCCCAGGACTCCTTCCATGGCTACCCCACCGAGGAAGCCTGGAGAACGTGGATGTGGTTAAAAGCTGTGGCTTTGCTGCCTTTGGTCCTGGGTTCAAATCCCACACCTGATACTTTTGAGCCTCTATACTTCTACAAAACAGGAATGATACACTTAACAAACATTAATGTGGTGAGATTTGAATTAAAATAATATATATAAGCTGGGCGTGGTGGCGCACGCTTGCAATCCCAGTACTTGGGGGCTGAGCCTGGAGGATCACAGGTTCGCAGCCATCCTCAGCTACTTAGTGAGGCCCTCTGCAACTTAGTGAGACCCTGTTTCAAAATAAAGAATAAAAAATAGGGCTGGGGTGTAGCTCAGAGGTAGAATGCCCCTGGGTTCCAGCCCCAATACTGCAAAAAAAATAATAAAATAATATATATGAGGTGCTAGCACATTTTAATTATTTGGTAAGTTGTCACTCAAAAAATAATAAAATAGCCCGGCGTGGTGTCGCACGCTTGTAATCCCAGTACTTTGGGAGGTAGAGACCGGAGGATCCGGGTTCGCAGCCAGCCTCAGCTCTCTCACTCTCTCCCTGTCTCTCTCTCCCTGTCTCTCTCTCTCTCTCTCTCTCTCTCCTTAGCGAGGCCCTCCGCAACTTCGTGAGACCCGGTTTCAAAATAAAGTATAAAAAATAGGGCCGGGGGGCGTAGCGCGGAGGTAGAACGCCCCTGGGTTCAATCCCCGGTACCGCAAAAAAATATATATATAATATATATGAGGTGCTTACATGGGACCTAGCACATTTTTATTATTTGGTAAGTTGTCACTAGTATGGCTGCTCAGGGAAGGGACACAGCCAGTCTGAGGTCCCGGGGCAGTCAGAGCTGAGACACCTGTGAAGCAGGAGGTATCACCGGTGTCAGGCTGGAGGTTCTGTGCCCAGCATCAGGCCTCAGGTGTGCAAATACTAACTCGACAAAACCCCTTCGTGAATGTCCAATGAGAAGGAAAATATCTGAGTACGCAGCTGCAATCGTCCACTGATGTGACCCCTTCGGTTGTGACCGAGTGGGAGGTGTGTGGGAAGCCAGCCGGGAGCCTGGGTTTAAAGCAGGCTAAAGTTCTGCCCTGCCCCTCTTGGGTTTCCTTTTCATCAGATACCTGGGGGTTGGACGGCAGAATTTCTGAGGTCCCCAGCACCCTGCTCTTCTACAGAGCCCGGGTCTGAACCTGCCTGTTACATGAGCGTTTGGAATCCAGCAGCCACATAGCCATTCATTGAGCGCTTGCTATGTGCAGCGCCTTCCAGCACCCGACTTGGATCTTTGCTCAGTACAGCCCCAGAGAGGGAGTGCTGTCACTGTGTCCTTACACAGAAGAGGAGCGCGAAGTACACACGGAAGAGCGGCCTTGCTGTTCCCCCTCTCCCTTACACACACACACACACACACACACACACACACACCTGTGCTGAGGCAGCTCCCAGAGGCTGAGCTGCACAACAGGGCCATAACATGAGAAGAGTGTTGGGAAAGGCAGAGCCCAGGACGAGCCCAAGCCTTGGAAGGTGCAGAACAGGCCTTCGAAGGCAAGGGGAGCCCAGCTCCCCCAAAGCATAGCAGAGGGCCCACGCTGCCCTCCTCCTGGGAGAGAGCCCCAGGATGTCGTGGGTGCCATTGGCAGGGTCCGAGTTGGGGGCTCCTCCTGGGACCATCAGAGTACCTAGCCCAGGCTCTGCACACCAAAGGCACTCCATTCCCCATTCAGCACCTGGGCTGGACCTCAGGAATGTCTGTCTCTCTGAGCCTGTCTCCTCCTCTGTAACATGAGGTGGAAACACTCACCTCACCGGTGTCCAGATGCTGCTGCCCCTGCCCTTAGGGAACAGCCAAGACACGGGGAATTCTGGGGAGGTGCAGACCGCGTGGGGCTCAGCCCGGCCTCCCCCCACCTCTCACTGTGACCTGTTCTCATAGTACAGCCATGCTGCTCTCCTACAGAGCAGTCCAGCTCTCTGCTGCCTCTGGGCCCTGCTCTCTGAACCCCTCTCCACCCAGAACATCCTTCCTCACCCCTTTCCTTGGCAAACTCCTACTCACCCATCAAGAAGCACTTGAGCAGCCACCTCCTCCAGGAAGCCTGTGCTAACTGCCAGCTCCTGGTGGTCTCCATCCCAGCCTGCTCACCCCGGATGACACAGCCCTTATACATTCCCCCACCAACTCTGGGCCACTGCAGGGCTGGTGCTGCATCGGATCACCTGGGACCCCCAGCTCAGTCTGGCCCAGAGCAGATGTTCAGTGATGTTGGGACATGAATGAGTCAGAACTTAACAATAGACACTGCAGGTGTGGGTGACAGGCCCTCCCTGAAGCCCTGTTCTGGGCCTCACACAGTAGAGCCCTCTCTGTTCCCTGACAGCATTGGGCCATCTACCTCTCTTGCCCTTCCCATCCCAGGGCACCTGCTCCAACACCTTCTCTGGGCTGGGCCCAGGGAACACGGAAATGAACTGTAAATCCCAGGTAAGTGTCCCCGCTAGGTTCCCTGCCGACCACCACAGGAAAAGGCAAGGCTCGGAATGCACTGGAAGGGTGGGACCCACAGCAACCACACTGACAGGTGTGGCCAGGCCAGGCTGCCAGAGCCAACTCTACAAAGAGATAAAAGCCCAGGAAACTAGAGTATGCAAGGGAGGGAAGGGGAGAAGGGGAAAAGGGGAAAAAAGAATAAAAAAGCGTTCTTTTGGTATTTGTTTTCAAAGCCACTGACGAAAACCAGATTTGAAGTTTGGGGTAAAAAGGGATTTGGGCCTTTCAAATTCCACTCTCCACTAATTGACTGCAGTTTCCTTTGAAAGAGCCCCCAGCTCTTCTGAGCAATCAGCGGCCCAGCTGGGACTCCACAACAGCAGCATCCAGGCCTCCTGGCTCCAGAGGGTCGCCCTGGCTGTCTGAGCTCCAGTGATGGGCCGCTGGACAGATGGACCGACAGGCGGAGCACTGGGACTCTTGAAATGGCACGCTTGGACCCCGATCCCATGCCCAGTGCCTGTCATGGGCGGGGCCAGGTCAGGTGCTTGTGGCTTCTCTGGGGCAGTAGTGAGCCATAGCAGATTCAGGCACAAAACTCCCAGGGAGAAGGTTTTCTGAGAGACAAACTGATCCCACACCCTTGAGGCTCAGAGTGAAAATCCTTATGGGACTGGATGCTCCCTCCCCACTCTGCCAGGGATCTGCCTGCCCTCCCAGTTCCTAATCCTCGGTTAATCCTCCTCTCACCTGGCCTCAAAGCATTTTGTCAACAGCTTCTCTTTGGGGCGGCTCAGAAACAAATATCCCTGCTCCCACTCTGCACATGGAGAAACCTAAACCGGAAGGCCCATGAATCCCAGCAACCCAGCCCTGGAAAGCCAGGAGCCTCACCCCACCTACAGAGGCCAGAGGGGTGGAGGGACTTCTCAAAGCCACTCAGTCTTGGGGTTAGTGGTCTCAACCCAGCCCCGACCGCGAGCCCCATGCCCTCCCGCCAGGGGCTGCTCACCCAGAGCCGAGACCCAAAGCCAGCACAGCAGGAATGTCCTGGGAAACCTCATCTGTCCTTCCGCAAATGACAAGTGCTGCTGTCCTCGGCAAAGGCTGCCTCCCAGCTCTGCATGTGCCCGTCCCTCTGCCCGGAAGGCCCATCTCTTGGGAAACTCATGCCCTCGCCAGGAGGCTGGCTCCAGAGGCCACCCCTCCAGGAACCCTCCCAGCCCTCGTCTCTCCAGTACAGGCCTCTCCAAACCACCTGCTGGCACCCAGACTGCGAGTTCCTCCAGTGGACAGCCAGCTTTCCCCAGGGACAGCGCCCGCCATGCCTGGGGAGGAAGCAGGGAGCCCTGGAAACCCAAGGCTCTAGGATGAGCCCTGGGCGTGAGTTCCGACTCCGCCAGCTTGCCAACTGTGACCTTGGCCCATGCTCACAGCCTTCGGCAACACACGGGTGAAAAACTGGCCACCAGTGGGGGCTGTCACACAGAGACTGAGGTGGAGGGCACTGATGACTTCCGGTGGATGAAGGGTGGTGCAGCCCAGGGAGGTACCACTTTGGGGATGGAGTGTGACACAGATTCACCTCTCCCTGGAGGGGACAGTCAGGACGTCCACCTGTGCGGCAGGAATGAGGGAGTGGACCGCTCCACAGGGAGCCATGGGGGCGGTGTCCTCTGTGCCACTCCATGGGGTGACCCTCAAGCTCTCCTTGACAGAGCACCTCCCATCACCCCACTCCCAGGCGCTGCCAGGCTTGGGGCCCGCAGACTGCTCTGGGGCAGTGGCCAGAGTCAGGGGCCAGCCACACCCACACGAAGAACCCCCAGGCAACACCGCACCCAACTCTCTTCCCCATTAGAAGGATGGGTCTGCCTCAAATCAATCAAGATAGTCTGATAAGTGAGATCCTGACACTGGGACGTTGTACTTATAAACAGCAGCTCGGCCATTGGGGACCGGGGACGCCGCCTCACTCTGATGATGGCCGAGAGATGGCTGTGCACGCTGCAGGCAGGAGCGGTGTCCCCTGCACCTCCTCGCCAGGAGCACAGCACATGAAACCTTCCACTGCAGCCACCCACCTCTCTGCCCCCACCTCGTCACACCTTGTAGGACTGCTCACCAGTGCCACGGCCTTCCCAGGCCTTTGTGAAGGTGGTTCCTCTACAGAGGCTGCTGAACTCTGATCCATCCTGTATCTCCCAACTGAAACGCCACCTCCTCCAGGAAGCCCTCTGAGTAAAGCGCTCCCTCCTCTGCGTTTTAGGGCTTGTCTCTCTGGCCTCACATGAGCTAAGCGCCATCCTCTCTTGTGGCTCAGATCCGATGTCACCTCTGTGAGCCATCCTAACCTGGAAGGCTGTGTTCCCAGTGCCCATGTAGGCCTGGCACCCAGCAGGCACTCAGAGAAGGTGTGAAGAAATGTGTCCCATCATCGTCAAATAGCCAAGGGCCAGGGACTGTTCTGAGCCCCCGTATCTGTCTTCCTGGCCTCTGGTACCTGGACACATGAAGCCACCAGGGTCTGTCATGACCCAACAGCAGAGGGCTTCATATGGAAGGAATCAAGAGGGCTGAGGCATCGAGTATCAGTTGGAACAGACACTTTATTATCCCGGCCATAAACCTGATTTACACTCAGGTTTCTTCTTTCCAGAAGCTCTGTAAAGTTTTAACTTTGCCCCAGCAAGCCTTGGGAGCAAACCTGCAGAGCAACAGGAAACGGCCCATCATGGGGGGGCATATGCTCCTGTCCCCCAGGTAACCCTGCGTGGAGTCACCTGAACTGACCTGGAGCGGACGGAGCTGGGGAGGGCGAGGGCTGGGGGCCAAGAGAAGGGGTCTGAGTTCAGACTCTGCGATGCACAGCTGGTGTGGCCTGCATGAGCCACGCCCCATCTGGAGCACAGTCTCCCTGTGGGCACAGTGACCAGTGACCATGGGGGTGGGGCAGACTCAGTGTTAATAATGTCCAAGGACACAGAATGACACAGCAATTGTGAGTCTGAATCTTACTAGCTTTGCACCTAGCAGGTGACTGACACTGTCTCTGTCCACCTCCAGGACTACTCTAGGCACACAGGGGCTCCCTGAGGAGGGCACGGCACACAGCGCACCCTCTCCACTCTGCCCCCCGGTCTCGCAGCCCTAGCCATGGATGCTGATGAGTGGGAGCAGGCCCTTCCAACCCCGGTGTCCAAATCCCCGAGACAAGCCAGCAGGTACATAATGTTGTCCCCAAACCACAGAGGAGGAAGACAAGGCTTGGGGAGGGGGCTCCCCATCCCTGTGCTCCAGTGAGCTGGGAACCCAGCCCCAGAGCCCCAGTGCCAACCCTGATGGAGAAAGTCCTGGGCCACCTTGTTTTGAAAAGGAGCAGAGAGGGGGAGGAGGGCCAGAACCCATCCTAGGGTCAATTTACATGTATTGAAGATGTCTCTGTCAGGTACCATTTTGGGTCAGCTGACTGGCCTCTGTTTCTTTGCCCCAGACCCACCCCAATCACCAGCCCCCACGTGGCCATACTCCCTGGACACCCTTCCCACAGGGCGCTGGCCCCTCCCTCACTCCGCTCGGACCTCTGCTCAGATGCCACTGGCTCGGGAGCCCCCGACCACCCAGCTAAAACCACAGCCCGTCCCACCCATCCCAGCCTCTCGCCCTGCTTCCTGCTTTTAATCACCACTTCTACTACCAGACACAATCTCAATGATTGCTTTCTTCATTAAACAAATATTATTGAGCATCTATTATGTATCCGAAATGCCTGCCCTCCTGAACTTACACACCGCATCATAAGGCACGGGCCCTATATTCATACCAAGGTTACCCAGAGCAGTCAAAACCTGGAAACTGTTCACAAGCAGTGGAAAAGATAAATTGTAATATTATATATCAATGAAAATTAATAAACCAGAACTACACAGCAACATGAACAGAGTTCAGAAACAGTGTTGTGTGAAAGAAGCCAGAAACTCTGTACTGTCTGATTCTGGTTATATAAAGTTCGAAACAAGCAAAACAAATCTATCATGCTGGAAGTCAGGCCTGTTGTTACCCTAGAGACAGAGGCAGGGAACAGAGACTGGGAGGTAGTGTGGGGTATTACTGAGTTGACAGTAACATTCCATTTCTTGCCCTAAGGATTGGTTTCACACTTACCGTCATAGTGTGATATTCATCAAACTATAAACTTATGATTTGTGTGCTTTCTAAATATAAGATTTATGCCAGGCGTGGTGGCACACGCTTGTAATCCCAGTACTTGGGAGGTGGAGACAGGAGGATCCGGGTTTGCGGCCAGCCTCAGCTACTTAGTGAGGCCTCCGAAATTTAGTGAGACCCTGTTTCAAAATAAAGAATAAAAATAGGGCTGGAGTGTAGCTCAGAGGTAGAATGCCCCTGGGTTCAATCCCCAGTACCGCAAAAAAAAGTAAAAAAATAAATATAAGATTTACTTCAACAAAAAGTGTAATCAAAATAGAATAACAGGCCGGGCGTGGTGGCGCATGCTTGTAATCCCAGTACCTGGGAGGTGGAGACCGGAGGATCCGGGTTCAAGGCCAGCCTCAGCTACTTAGTGAGGCCCTCCGCAACTTCGTTAGACCCGGTTTCAAAATAAAGGATAAAAAATAGGGCTGGATAGGGCTGGGGGTGTAGCTCAGAGGTAGAACGCCCCTGGGTTCAATCCCCGGTACCCCCCCCCCAAAATAGAATAACAGGGACAAAAGTTCTGTGACGTGATTACCTCCAGACTGGAGGCAGGGAGACAAGACAGCAGAGAACATAGGGATAGATATATTTTCTCAGCGTCCGAAGTCATGGTTTGGGTACTTCATTGCACTGAGATGGAGGGTGGGGAGGATGGAGAGACAGAGACAGAGACAGGCAGGCACATTAATGAACTGAAGAAGACAGTGACACAAATTGATAATTGTGCTTGGTCCAAATTTTTGCATTTAAGATTAAAAACATAGATACATAGAAAGGACTACACTCTTGGAAGAGATAATAGACTCAGAACCACACCACCCACCGGACAGGATCAGGAGACAACCAAGTGGTTTATAATGTTCTGTCAAAGCTAGAATAAAATAGGTATTACTTTCCTGATTTTTTCAGCATCTGGAACGAGGTAGATGTCTGATAAAAAAGGACTGGATGAAGAGATGAACAAAGGAACTCGTGGGTGGAGCAGGTCGTGCTCCTGGGGCTGCAGCCCCACCCATCTGCCCCACCGCCCTCCCCGGCTTGCGTTTATTCTGGGCTGGCACTGACCTGATTAGCACAGATCTATTAAACCCCCCTCACCACCTCTCTCGCATCCAGCACTGGCCCAGGAGCCCTGGATGCTGGGCCAAATGAGTTAACAATTTCCTGCTAGCCCTGTGGCGTTTCTAAAATGTTACTCCCTTTTTTTTCATAGCCTGAAAGAGCCAGAGTCTGAGCCATTTAACAGTCCAGTTCTGGGCTGGATCTGTCACCACGACAGTAAAAAACAAAAATTAAAAAAAAAATTTTAAGTGCATCGTGTGCTTATAATAAATAGTTTGCACAAAATTATTCATTCCACATATGGGCAGAGAGATGGCTTTAATGTGCATATTGTTTGCGGAGAGCCCATAACCAAGGTTGTTACTGGGCAGAATGTGGAAGTCGTTTTCTACTATTAAATAAGGGAAACAAGGTTCTCATTTTAAAATTAATTCAATGAAAACTATTAAGCAGTTGGCCGTGAATGCCTGGCTATTTTTTCCAAACTGATACTAATAAGGACTCCCACCCCCAGTCTTGCCTAAACAAAAACACAAAATTAACCACATAAGTTCCGAGAACATTTTTCCAGTGTTGTTCTTCTGAAACATGCAACCAGGGGAACTGTACAGATCCAACGAAACCTGACCCCAAATCCCTGTGACACTGTCTCCAGGTGGTCCTGGGTGGGGCAGCTGGCTCTTGGGGGCCACAGGGCTGGAGACCGGGTACCATCCCCCACTCTGTTCAGCAATCGGAGCCAGCCGGGGAATAGGAGGCCCTGGTTCCCCCCAGTACTGAGGGGCAGGAGGGACTTGGGGTGAACAGATAATGCAGGTGTCTCCACAAAAATGGTTAGCACGTCCCATGGAGCTCAGGGAAAAGGAGGCTTGGCTCTGAGTGCCCATCTGCCATGTCTGAAGGGGGCTCCTTAGCTGCCAGCCACTCAGACAGCTAAGAAGGCCAGACTCTGATGGCATGGCCAGGGGATTTCTGCCAGCCCCAAGTCATTCTGGGATGGATGGTGTAGATGTCTGTGTTCCTAGGCCCTGTGACTGACAGGGACAGTGTCTTATTCATCCAAGTCCTCAGTGACTGGCAAGACTGTGAGGTGATAAATGAGTCCCCAGTGATGTCTTCCACATGTGTCCTGTGGCTTTTTGTGTGTGTGTGTGGTACTGGGGATTGAACCCGGGGTATTCTACCTCTGAACTACACCCCCAGCCCTATTTTATTTTTTATTTTGAAACAGGGTCTCACTAAGTTCGCAGCTGAAGCTGGCTGTGAACCTGCGATCCTCCTGACTCAGCCTCCCAAGTACTGGGATTACAGGTGTGCACTACCAAGCCCAGCTCGTCCTGTGGTTTCTTGATTCCTGGTGGTTTACAACACAGTCTCCAGCATCACCCCTCTTAAAACTGAGATCCATGATGACACAAGCAGATTCCATTCCTAGAATGGAACAAGGACCAGCTAAGGCCACCAAAAAGGGGACCTGGGACAATCCTGGTCCCGCCCCCTCCTGGCCACATGGCTCTGAGCAAGCCATTGATGACATCACTGAGCTTCCACTTCATCTGCAAATGGGGGTGATGAGATGGCCACTCCTGCTGGCCCCCCATTTGCCAAGAGGATCTGCAGACAACAGGAGAGAACAGGAAGTGCAGACACGCAGCAAGTTCACCCCTTCTTTCCGACGTGTCTCTCGCCAAAACATATTGATGGTGCAGGCCCCAGGGGCCCACAGAGACAAGCACAGGCTAGAGGTTGGACTGGAGATGTGCACGGGACATGAGCATCACCAAGGCTGGCCACGGTAGGGGGGAAAGAAAAGGTGCTGGAGACACAGTACTTGGCAAAACGGGAGCTTAGCAAATGCTGGATCCAGAGAGGGGCAGACAGGTTGACATACAGATGGGGACAAATGGACAAATAAAGATTGTAACCTTGCTTTCCCAGCTAATCCTCCTCCCTGGAGGCAGTGTGCTGTGTCCTGTCCCCAAGAGACCCACTTCCAGACCCACACTCTTCTCGTGACCCCAATGAACAACCATGCATCGCAGCCCGAGACCACTGCCCAAGTCTGTCCTCCCCACTCTATTTCTCTCTGAATGTCTCTGTTATGACTTTTGGTATCTTTCTGCAGGTCTCCGACTTTCTCTCAGCAAGCGGTAATCTTTCCTGTCTCTTTTTGGCCTCTACCTCCTCTCCTCTCTTTCCCTCTCCCTCCCTTCGCCCCACTGCCTGTCTGTCTTCCCCATCCCCATGTGAACACTTTGCTTCCGCAGTTGCCTGCAGGTGTTTTATCCAGGGAGACACTGCTTGTAACCACTGAGAGGATGAGGGTGAGACAGACAGCCCGCTGAAAGGGGGCGTGGCCTGCAGCCAGCTGTGACCCAGGTCAGGACTGGTGGAGGGAGCCTGGCTTCCTGCAGTGCGCCACCCTCCTGGTGCTTCTTCACCTCCCCATCCCTGGCTCCGCCCTGCTCCCCCCCCCCCCCGGCTGCCAGCAGTAAGCAAGGAGGAAGGAGGACCCCCCAAGGGAGAGGCCTCCCCCTGGGCCAGGCCCCCAGGAATAGGGTGCCATGGGGTCACTGGGTTTCGTTTTCACTAAGGGGTTCTGTGAGGATTTGGATATGGAATGTCCCCCAGAAAAGCTCATGTGTTGGATGCTGACTTTGGAGTTGAAATCATTGAATCAGGGTTCTAACTTCATCAGTGGACAAATCCAACGAGGGATTAATAATTTCAATGGACTTACTGGATGGTAACTGTAGGCAGGTAGGGTGTGGCTGGAGGAGGCAGGTCACTAGGGTATGGCTGTGGGGCTATATTTGTCTTCCTTTCGTGCTCTCTGCTTCCTGGTTGCTAAGAGCTGAGCAGTTTTCTTCTGCCATGCCCTGCTGCCATGATCTCTGCCTTGGAGCCTACCAACCATGGACTGAGCCTCTCGACCATGAGCCCAAATAAACCTTTCCTCCTCTAAGTTGCTTGTGTCAGGTATTTTGTCACAGCAATGAAAAGCTAACTAATACAAGCTCCCCCTCAAAGTCCTTCCACCCCTGTCATGAAACAGCACCAAATTCCACCTGGCTTGGGACCAAGACCAAGGCAGCTCAGCACAAGAGCAATGCTGATCTCCTGCACAAGTGAGCCTGGCACTTCACAACTGGAATAGATCTTGAAACACCCATCCATCCATCCATTCAACAAATACTGACACATGGTTCTAGATACTGGGGACAAGGCACAGAGTAGTGAACAAATGGACAAAGTCCCTGCCTGTGGGGAGGAGACAGACAAGGAACAACCTCTGTAGTTAGAGCCCAGAGAAGGGTAAGGACGAGAGAGCAGGTCTGGAGACAGGATATCCCCGACTCCGTTGTGAACACATCAAATCTGGGGCACCGCTCAGACATCCACGGGGAGACCCAGCGGAGGCAGTTAAACAAGCATGAGCTTCAGGCAAGGTGGGGTGGGGTGCGGGCCTGGGAGCCACCAACACATGGAGCCCTTCAAAGTCCCAGCCAGGATGAGACACCAAGAGAGAGCGAAAGGTCACTGAGATAAGGCAGAACCGAGAAGGAGGACTGGGAAGTAGCAGAGAGGGGCGGTGTCCAGAGAACACGGTGATGGAGCTGCATCCATGAGGAGGGTAAGCTGGGGCACATGTGCTGATGATCAGTAAGAGCGAGGTGACCTGGACGTGGGGACTTGGCAGTTGCTGGTGACCTTCCCGGGAGCAACATCAGCGCAGCTGTAAACCTGAAAGCTGAGAGTGGGCTCAGAAGAAAAGGGGAAAGAGAAATGTGAAAGAAATACTACTGACTCATTTGAGGAGTCAAGGAAAGGACAGGACAGCAGAGGTCTCCAAGCACTGGCATTTTTTTTTTTTTTTTGGTACTGAAGGTTGAATCTAGAGGCATTCTACTTCCGAGCTACACCCCCAGCCCATTTTTTATTTTGAAACAGGTTTTCACTAAATTGCTGATGCTGGCCTTGAACCTGCAATCCTCCTGTCTCAGCCTCCCAAGTACTGGGATTACAGGCATGTGCCACCATGCCTGGCTCAAGGGGGCCTGTATTTTAACACAGTGGAAGTAACAGCTTGCCCCTGTGGGGGACAGGACTAACTCAGCAGACAGGAAGTGCCGGAGCCAACCACTGCAGGAACCTGTTCTGGAGCAGGTGAGGGCTCCCAGTGCACAGGTCCAAGGAGACGCACACCCCAGAAACTGACCGGGCAGGGGAACCTGTCCTCACTTTTCAAATGAAAAAACCGAGGCTGCTACGGGTCACCTGCACTTCTAGATCAGTCACCTGGGAGTTTCCCTCCTCATCCGCCACCCTGCTTCAACTTCTGTATGCCCCAAGGCGGGGCAGAGTCCACAGCCTAACCAGGCTCTGTAATGTCCCTGCGCACACTAAAGCGTCGAAGTTACTACTCTACAGAAGCAGACGTCCCCAAACATTTAGACCTTCTGATACCCATCAGGAGAAAATGTATTCATTTACAATGCTCACTGTTTTCATTTATATTATCAAATGGACTCCCACACACTAGGTATGTATCCTTAGGGTATCCAAGTAACCTCTGTACCTCAGTTTCCCCACACACAAAGGTTAAGCTGAGCGTCTGTCTCAGTGGGAAGACAAAATGAGTTTAGAACACGTGCAGCCTCAGAACACAGCCTGACACATGGGACCATCGTCATCACTATTAGAGATGTTTCATATAGAAGTCGGTCTCCCCCGCCCTGGAGACGGTCTCAGCACCGCCTTAGTGATCGCTGGTCCACACAGTGCGGCCCTCAAGGATGAGGACCATGCCTTCTTATTCCTCCTTTTATTTCCCATGTCAGGTAGAGGTCCTGATCCCCAGTGGGCGACCCACAAACCACTGCTGGAACAAAGAACCACCACCAGCTCAGCCCTTACCACCAACTGAGGAAGGGACCAATAATCTGTTTTACAGTGAGAGACACCAAGGCTCTGAGGAGTGACAGCACTCATCTATGATCACACAGAGTTATGGCAGAGCTGGGGCCTAGACCCAGGGCCCTCTGTACCCACCCCACGGCCCGTGGCCTCTCCCCAACACCAGGGAGCAGACCGCTGGGATCTGGCCACTTGAGGGCAGGGGCTGCTCTTGGCCTGACTGCCCTTCGGCCCCCAGCAGAAGAGGGAGGAGGTGCTACCTGGTGCCCCGCCCTGCCTCACCCCTGCAGGGGAGCCCCACATCCCATGGCCCAGAAGCACCTTCTCCTCACCCCACTCCTCCATCCCGGCCAGGCTGCGGATCGACCAGTGAGGCTGCATGAGCGGCTCTCTGAAATGTCACCGTGAACAAAGCTCCCTTTTCTGCCAGCCCCTAGTATTTACAAGCAAGCACAAATCTGTGAGAAAATTCAATTGAACGCAGATGGCAGGAAATGCCTCTAAAATGACAGTGGCCAAATTCAAACCACAAGACATGAAAATAACCCAACATACTAGACATGAAGAACATATCTTATAGACTTCTCCTCGTGCGATTTGCAATCTGTGATGGATTACCAGGAAGACAGACTGCAGATTTATTGGACTTCTGTAGAACACGGATTCCATTTGCAACAATTAAACCTTCCGTGGTGGAGGACAGGGTCAGAGGGGGTAGCAGGAGATGCGAAGTTAAGGCACGTGGTATGAGGCTGATAAGACCTGGTGTCAGCACTTGCAGGGCCTGCATTGGCCAGGCTCGGGTATGGGCCGACAAGGGAGGGCTGGGTGTGCTGGTCCATCTGACACCCAAGTGACTTTGGGTCGGAGGCCCAGCTGTGTGGTAAGGGGCTCAGGGGCACAGCACACAGGCAGGCTTCCTAAGGAACAAGCATATACAAACCCATGGGTCCTCTGAGTATATGAGACCAGATTCAGGCTGTGGATGGATCCTAATCCCGGCGGTGGTCCGGGAGGTGCTAAGGGGGAAGAGGGTGAGAGAATGAATGAGCTGCAGGACGGTGGTGCTGACACCCCCATGCCTCTGACAAAGCAGACATCACTAATAGATCAGACCGTCTCCTTCCTGCTAAGCCCAGAAGCCTTCTCAGTGTTTTGTAGGTAGCACTAGCAAGTGGCCAAACCTGGGTTAAGAGCACAAACTGGTGTGCCACCTCTGGGCTGATGCAGGGACTGTGATGTGGGCTGCTGGCTGGAGCAGCAGCTGTGTGCTCGGGCTGAACAGGTGTGCCTGAATTCCTAATGACTTCTATGTATGCAAATAAGACAGAGGTCCACGTGTGCATAATGGCAGTAGCTGAGATGCTCGCTAACAGGTCAGAGATACAAATCTGAGCCACACAACTAAGTTTCTTTACCAAGTAGCTGACATCTAGTGCCTGTACAATCTCACCTCCTAGTTCTCAGAGGGGCTCAGACCTCTCCAAGGGAGACTGGAAGGTGGGTGGTTAAAGATGGACACAAATCTGACACTGCTCCCTTAATTAAGAAGTAGGTCTGTGAGCTGGGTGCGGTGGCACACACCTGTAATCCCAGTAGTTGGAAGGCTGAGACAGGAGGATCGCAGGTTTGAGGCCAGCCCCAGCAATTTAGCAAGACCCTCAGCAACTTAGTGAGACCCTGTTTCAAAAAAATATATATAGAAAGGGCTAGGGGTGTAGCTCAAAGGTAGAATGCCCCTGAGTTCAATCCCCAGTACCAAAAAAAAGAAGAAGAAGAAGAAGAAGAAGAAGAAGAAGAAGAAGAAGAAGAAGGGAAGGAGGGAGGGAGCAATAAAGAAGGAGTACGCAACCCTCCCCTGGAATCCCCACGGGCCTGGGACTGCTTCAACAAAGGTGTGTGAGGTGGCAGGGACGCTGTGCCTAATCGTGAGCCTGACTTGATGAGGACTGGCAGCTTCCCTCTTGGTGTCTTGGAGCCCTGGCCTGAGAGGACTGAAGACGCTGCTGGAGAGACCCCATGGAGATGACAGGCAGGGGCAAGGGACCCGCTGGAGCAGCCTTCCAGCCACCTGTGTCCCAGCGTGCAATCAACTCCTTGTCCTGACCCCCTACCAGACCAGCTACCAGCTGAATACCACCGGTGTGCCCCCACAGGGTGGTACATGGAGCGCAGGACCACCTGGAGAGCTTCACCCCAAATTCCTGACCCACAAATTGTGAGCCTTGGCAAAATTTTTGGTGACTTAAGCTCCTCAATTTGGGCCAGCTCATCCGTCCTTGCCCCCTCCCACTCTTCCCTGTCAGCCTCATTTCCCCCAGCCTGGAGGACCACCCTGGCCTGGGTTCCCAACTTCCTGACTGCACCCCTACTAGCCATCCTCCCTCTGGCCTCCAGTGACCTTGCTAAGCTGAGGCTGTGGTCCCACCGAGAGCTCCCCACTGGTGCTCAAAGCCCTGTGTGGCCTTGACCATACCTCCAGCCACAGCGCCCACCATGCCCCTGCCCACCCCCTGCACAGCGTTCCCCACACAGAGCACACTCTAGAAAGGCCCCCATGTTGTCACAGGTGCTGCTGCATGTGCTGTTGCCTCTGTTAATGCCCTACTCCCTGGTGTCTGCTTGGCAAACTCCTATTCATCCTTCAGTGCCCAGCTCGAATCCAGGGCATTTGTTAGCTCAGACTCAGCATCTCTGTTCTGGCCACATGATCTCCAAAGTTTTCCCTCCTATGGACAGAGATTGTGACAGGGTGGACGTAATTCATGATTGACAGTATGTGTACTGATGCCCAGTGACACTAGTCTGAGCATTGGAGGGAGAGACTGGGGCTGTCCCTGGAGAAGGCGTGAGGAAGGGCAAAGGCGCAGGAAAGGATATTTCCAAAGCACAGCCTGGAACCAGGAGGCAGAAGGAGCACCGAGGAGAGGAATTGGGGAAATGGAAACAGAGGAACTCAGCACTCAGTTCACCGAGGAGAACTGTCCAGCGCTGGGAAGGGCTGGCCAGAGCGGTGTGAACTGCCCATCCCAGGGTGGTCAGCAATGGAAACCTCTCAGAGCAGAGATGGGCAGGGCTGCAGGGTCTTTCATTCTTCTTTCCCGAGCCTAGAGATGCCAAGGGACTCACTCGAGGTCACGGGGTGAGTGGGTAACAGCAACTCTGGCACACAGGTCTCCCTTCTCCAGGTAAGAACGCCACTCCCCACGAGGGGCTCCAGCGCCTCTGCCCCTGCCCTGCTGCCTGGGCCGGTCCTCACCCTGAGCTCTCCAGAGAAGGGGCCCAGAGCCCGGGCTGCCCCACCAACTGTGCCACCTGGGAAAGGTGGTCAGCTCTCCAGAAAAGCGGCCCAGAGCCCGGGCCGCCTCACCAACTGTGCCACCCTGGGAAGGTGGTCAGCTACTCCAAGCCTCAGTTTCCTCCTCCGTAAAATGGAAATAAAAGTTCCCACCTCAAAGGGTTTATGTGAAGATGAATGAGTTAAAGATAACAAGCACTTAGAACCAGTCCTCTGTCATAAGGGCTCAAAATTAAGGTCCGCTGCTGACATCTTCGGAGCTGTGAGAGACACCTGGAACAGAAAACCCCTCTGCGCCCTTCCTGCTGGGTGGCCTTGGGAAGCCCTGTTTCCCTCTCGGAGCCCCTCTGCTTCATCCAAAGGAAGGGATGTGTCCACGTGATCACAAAGGTCCTGGACAGCTCAGAAGCTCTTCGTGTCTGTGTCAGGCTCTCCCAGCCCTTCTCCAAGTCGGGGAGCCATCTTGATCGCATATGAGGAGCCGCACCCCTTTCCCAGACCCCAGTGGGGGAACATCCGAAAGGCATTAGGGCCTCTCTCCCCCACCCCCAGGGAGGCCAGGGCCACTGCCTCTTCATCTTCCAGGCCTCTGGCAAGGACGTCCTGGCTCCTTTCGCCCCACCCTCACCCCACACTCTGCAGCCTTTCCTCACCCCACACTTCCATCTCAGCAAGTAAGGGATGAGCCTCTCCTGGGTAGAGTAAGACATGTGCCTTTATTTAGCACCTACTGCATGCCAGGCAGGGCAATGGGCACTTCCCTGTGTAATTCCAATTGTCATAGCAACTCAGAGATGAGGATCGCATACCCCGTGTGTACCCGAGGAAGCCAGCTCAGAGCAGCGTGGCTGGCCCTGATCATGCAGACATGTCAGTCCACGCCCCACCTCTAAGTGCCTTCACAGAGACCCTAAGCCAAGGAAGGACAGTGGAAAGAGAACTCGGGGCGCCGGGCGTGGTGGCACACGCTTGTCATCCCAGTACTTTGGGAGGCGGAGACTGAAGGATCCGGGTTCGCGGCCAGCCTCAGCTCTCTCTCTCTCTCTCTCTCTCTCTCTCTCTCTCTACTTAGCGAGGCCCTCTGCAACTTCGTGAGACCCGGTTTCAAAATAAAGTATAAAAATAGGGCCGGGGGCGTAGCGCGGAGGTAGAACGCCCCTGCGTTCAATCCCCGGTACCGCAAAAAAAAAAAAAAAAGAAAAAAGAAAGAGAACTCGGACCATAGTCCCCTGAACCCAACTACTGGCCTAAGGTGCAAAAAGGGGGCACCTGGGTGGCCCGGGGTGGGACAGGGAGAAGGCAGGAGGGGGCCCTGGGGCCAGCATGCACACTCGGGCCTCCGAGCCAGTGCCCAGCCCAGATGCACCTCACTCTCAGCTGGCTGGATCGGGAGGTGGGGTGTTGGAGGTGCTCAGGTTTACAGGAATGTGTCCCCCAGGGCTCCGTGGGGGAGGAGAGACGCCAAAAAGAGCAGAGGATCACTGCAAATCATAGTGCAGTCCCCTCACCTAGCCCGCTCTGCCAGCCGGACAGGGTGGTGGCAGCCACAGCTTCACCACAGGGGAGGCAGCCATGCATGGACCTGTGTTTGAATCACCCAGGACCAGTCCAATGCTGCCCCAAGGGGTTATCAGACTGATCAGATGTACGGACATGTGCACATATTTATTTCAGCACCACCTGGCTCGTGGGACACAAGCAGAAGGTGAGGGACACAGGTGGGAGGTCCCTGCCTGCTGGGAAGACAGGCAAGCAAATGGTTGGTGACAGAGAGATGCCTGAAAACTGCAGGAGCCCAGGAAAAGCCCTTCACCCTCAAGACAGCCTGAGAAGGCTTCCTGGAGGAGGGCCATGTGTGCTGGAGAGGAGGCTGGGGTGGGAGGCTGAGGGGGCAGAGGAAGGGCTGGAGAGGCAGGCCGCGCCCCCATGGACAGCTCATCTGCCCAGCTATGTGTCTGGGCTTTGTCCTGGAACAAAATTCTCAGAAAAGTCAAATTGGCTTTCATTAACAACCCCCCTATATCAAAGATTCTCCAAATACCTGGTCTCCTAGGCCCCCCAGACCGCCCCACACAGTTGGAACTACCTTAAAGGGGGCATGCTGGGGCGCACATGAGTTATTGAGCTGAAAGCCTCTGGTTCTGGGCAGAAAGGTGCCACTTGCCAGGGTCAGGCAGAAGCTCCCAGGCTCCCTCTCTCCATAGTCCCACGTGGTCCCCATGCTGCCCTTCTCTGGGCAGCGCCAGGGAGGTGCCCTAGCGTGGAGCAAGAGAGCAGGGATGGTGGAGCAG
This sequence comes from Glis glis, assembly GCA_004027185.1. Lineage (NCBI taxonomy): Eukaryota > Metazoa > Chordata > Mammalia > Rodentia > Gliridae > Glis > Glis glis. The sequence continues at coordinate 55,681 of PVJS01004443.1, forward strand.
ACATGATAATAAACACAGGTACCTCGCAGCACCGGAGAGCCCAGGGCTGCACCCCAGGGAGTCAGCCCTCCGTCCTGATGTCCCAGCTGGGCTGTGTATCTTTAGGCAAAGAGCCAGGACCAGTGTGGGGAGTGACCGGGAGCCATGGATTGGGGTGACATACCTCTGCCCCACACAGGCGATGAGCTTTCTGTCCCTGAAGGTATGCAACCAAGTGGCTAAGCTCCTGCTACCTAGGGAAGGCTGGCCCATATGGAAGGCTTAACTGAAAACGAAGACCCCTACCGCCCAGCCTCAGGGCCTGGGAGCCCTCTAGCAAGTGGTGGAATTCCCAGGGCCTCAGATTTTCATTTGTCAAACGAGATGTTCTTTCTCGGTTGATGGGCCCCGTGAGGAGCCACAGTGAGGGCCAAACAAGAGCGTGGACGTGAGGGCACTCTGCAAAGTACAAAGCGCTATAAAAATGCGCAGCACTATCATTATTTGAAACAGACTTTCAGAAGAGCGGGCCCCCTAGGACCCAAAAGAAATGCATCCTTCGCCTGCTATTGGAACCATGTGTTCCCAATGAGGTAATGGACGAGAACACACTCTGTAAATGTAAATCCCAGCACGCTGGGAGCTGTTGCTGTTGCCATTACGATGACGCGCTGATGATGATCATGGCTCTTCTCCCTTCTGCTGCTGCAGGGAGCCCAAGCAGCCAGAAACCATCAGCCCTGGGTGCCGAGGGCAGCCCTGTCCTATGGGGGCCACCGGGTCCTGGTTTGTAGGCAGCTGGAAGGCCATTTCTGACAGGACTGGCCAACCCCAGAAGAGCCTCCACCGTCCATCAGATGGCCCACAGGTACCCCGGATTCAGCCAGATTGAACCGATCCTCCCACTCCAACCCCAAATCTGCCCCCTTCCCCACCTCCAGATACTCAGAGCAACATCCTAGATACCTCCCTCGGCCCACTCCCCCTTCTGGTCAAAATCCAATCCTAACAATGATGTTTACTGAGCACCAATATGTGCTAAGACTATTCTCAGACTAAATAATGAGAATATGTGCATATATGAATGTATCACTAAGAATCTCACTATTATATACAATTATAATGTACCAATAAAAATATAAAAAGGCCATTCTCAGCTCTTTACAAAGTCTCTTTCCCCTAGCCCTATAAAGCAAAGACTATAACACCCCCATTTTATAGATGAAGAAACTGAGGCACAGACAGTAAGTAACCTGCCCACAGTCACATAGCTGGTAACACCGGGGTCAGGGTTTGAACTCACTGATTCATTGTCCATCCAAAGCCAGTGAACCACCTGTTCCACCTCCCAGACGCACCCCACTCTCCTCCGTGACCATTGCCACCAGCACCTGGTCCGTGACCACCGGCCCCCCATTTGTTCCCTGGGTCTGTCTCCACAGCCAGGTGAGTAACTCAAGGCCTTGGACCTGCCTTGTTCTCTCCTAGGTTTCTTAAATTCTGGCCGGGGGCTGAGCCCGGAGCAGGCAGGCACCCGTGAGCGCTGATGACACTGGACAGAACCCCACCCCCTCGGGAGGCCCGGGCCCTGCTGGTGTGAGGAGGGCCCAGCAGCAAGCGGAGGGCTCGTGGGTGGACAGCTCCCCTGCATCTTCCCACTTCATCCACACTCAGGTTCCAGAAGCCACTGGTCAGCTCAAGGCTCTCCACTTACCAGCTGGGGATTTCTCCTCCAGGCGCCGAGGGGAGGAGCACAGCGTAAACCGGGAGAGCCGCTTCCCCGCTCCGGGCCTCGGTTTCCTCACCTCCTTCCTAGAAGGGTGGCCGGGGCAGCTGGGGAGGGGACACCAGTGAGTCACAGCTGCAGCTCCAGAAGCCCTGGCTGCTCAAGCTCCATGAGGGCCTTGGGGTCGGGAGAACAAAATGTTCTGAGGCTGAGCCTGGCTCCCTCTGGGCCAGGCCTCGCGGTCCCAGGCACTGGCCTTTACAAGGAGCGTGATTTATGGCTCTTGTGATCTGTGGCTCTTGTCATAGGGAAAGGCTCCTCTGATGTGGCTCCAGACGCCTCTTGAAGGGCAGGGGAGGCAGGGACACAAGGCTAGCCGGGGTGGCCCCATCCCAGGCCACCCCTCCCTTCTCGCTGGCTTCCTATGGCTGGCCCATCCAGTGGGTCGGGAAGGTGGTGGGGAACCCAGCTCAGGAGAGAGACCTGCACCGCACCTTTGGAAGTCCCACCTTCGCACCATCACACGGGCATTCCTGAATTTCCGAGGGGACACATTCCCACCACCGCACATGCCTTCCATGGTTCTTAGCTGTCCTCGGGTAAAACCCCAAATTGTCACCTGGATCCTCTGAGCTCTGTGGCCTCCTCCCACCTATTCCCTGGACAAAGCTGCTCACCCACCGCATCCTCTCCACGATGCGTCCACAGGAACAAGAGTCCGTGCCTCTGGCTAAACTCTGCCGTTCCGTGGGGTTCCTCGATCTCACAACTACTGGTATTTTGGTCCAAACGATTTTCTATTGTTGAGTTTATCCTGCATGTTATAAGATGTTTAGCAGCATCAATATTGAAAGACGGGGCCAGGTCTTGGGTCCAGCTGCCCCACCTTGTTTTTGAAATGCACACTACGTTTTCTTTTGCAAAGTGCTTTCACACCCATGGTCTCCTCGACCCACCTCACCCCTGTGAGGTGCCCCACTCTGTAGAGGAGGAAACTGAGGCACAAGTCAGGGAAGTGAACTGCCCAAGGCCATACGCCTGGCCAGGGGAAACACATGGACTGGGCTCGGGCATTCTCTCAGATGGACTTCAGCTAAAACTAGTCCTTCCTTGCTCAGTGTTTCCGCGCCCTTATCTGGGCGTCCTCTCCTGTGCTCACCAAGAGTTCCTAAACATGTCCTCTGTGCCTGGTCCTGTCCCAGAGGCGCTCCTAGGTAAGAGGCAAGGAGAAGTGCACACTAGTGTCCCGGGGCTCGGATGGAGGGCCCACAGGAAGGAGCAGGGTGTAAACAGAGTGGGTGAACAGAGCGGGGTGAGCGGGGTGCACGAACCCCTTCTGTATACCCAGCAAGCGCTCTGTGCAGAGAGAAGGGAAGGGAGGGCAGAAGCGAAAGACTTTCTCCACCAGGCAAGGCTGGGGGATGACCCGACCCCCACCCCACACCCCAGGCTGGATCAGGTGCCCCCTAGTCATTCACTTCACAAACATTTGACGGGGCAGCTACTCTGCCAGGCAGGGTGCCAGGTGCTGAGGGTACTGCGGAGAGCAAGCCGGACCCATCCCTGCCCCCGCGGTCCTGACGAGGCTGGCAGGATCTGGGCTCCACCACCCCAACAGGGGCCAGCCCCTCCCACCACATGGTCACTGCCTGGTGAGTCTCTGTCCCACACAGACCTGGAGCAACCTGAAAGCAGGGCCGGGTCTGACTGCCAGCTGTGCGCCCCTCACCCGGAACACAGCACACGCCTGGCCCTGCATGGGCCATCTGCTGGTTGAACTGGACACATGATGCGTCCAAGGACTGGGGGGCGTGGTTGCACCAGAGAGGACCTGCTGAGCAGGGCAGCTCGTGGCTCAGCCAGGCCTGCCCACGCTCTGCTGTCGCACGAGCAACGGATACTCCAAGTTGTACAGACTGTGCAACACATGCAGATTATTGGTCTGGTTTTTTATCTGCTTTTATCTAAATGACCCAAAGCATAAAACAAAAGTGGCTCTGCAGCCACAGCCCAGGCAGGAATCCTATTTCTGGAACAAACCCCTCTCTGGACCCCATATTAAACCAGCCCTGGCCAAGATGGGCTCAGCTGGCAGGAACCTGAATCCTCTCCCAGCCCAAACCCACGTCTCCAGCAAGGGGAGGTGGCTTCCCAGAGTCACACAGCACCTGGCAAAACAGAGGCGCAGCAACTCAGGCTGCACGAGGCTTTTAGATGAGACAACACATTTTGGACTATCAATCCCCCCCAAAAATGAGCCTCTCATGCCGGGTGTGGTGGTGCACACCTGTAATCCCAGTACTTGGGAGGCTGAGACAGGAGGATCATAGCTTCGAGACCAGCCTCAGCAATGTAGTAAGACTCTGGGCAACCCAGTGAGACCCTGTTTCAAAACAAAAAAAAAAAAATAAAAATAGGGCTGGGGGGGTGTAACTCAGAGGTAGAATGCCCCTGGGTTCACCCTCCGGTACCACACACACAAAAAAGAGCCTCTTCCACAACCCTAGTCTGATGCCTCCCTTTTCTAAGCTCTGGTTGTTTTTGTGGGGGTGGATTCGTGAAAAAATGCATCTCCTTTTGAATTAGTTATTGTTATCATGCTGTCAGTGGAGAATTCTAAAAATTAATTTATAGGAAAACAGGAAGGTGGAACCTGTCTTCATAGCAGCAGGTTTTTAAAATTTTTTATTGGTGCATTATAATTATACATAATAGTGGGATTTGTTGTAATATATCCCTACATGCTCATTTAGCAGATTTTTTTTTAAAGGATGGGGGCTTTTGAAGAACAGTGCTTACTACACATGAGTCTACATGGGGATGAGATATCAAGTTATAGATGTTCAGGTGCAAAATCTCTCCTCCAGAGCCCAGCTAAGCCAGCGGAGTCAGGCTCAGCCCCTGGCACCACATTCTTTTTTTTTTTTCTGGTACTAGGGATTGAACCCAATAGCATTCCACTTCTGAGCTAGACTCCCAGCTCTATTTTATTATTTTATTTTTGAAAGAGGGTCTTGCTAAGTTGCTGAGGCTGGCCTCAAACCTAAGATCCTCCTGTCTCGGCCTCCCAAGTACTGGGATTACAGGTGTGTACCACCACACCCAGATCCTGGCACCACATTCTGAAAAGGGCCTGGGTACCCCACATTCTGATAAGGGTGCCCAAGGCTGGTGGCCTGGCTGATGGCTCCAGGACAAGGAAAGCTCACTGGCCTTCTTTGCCCAAAGCCCCAAGGACTAGAACCAGGACTGAAGAGGAAGCTACAGGGGACATATCTCACTCAATGTAAGAAGTGTCTTTGATGCCTGGCACGATGGCACACACCTGTAATCCCAGTACTTGAGAGGCTGAGACAGGAGGATCACAAGTTCAAGGCCAGCATGTGGTAACTTAGTGAGATCCTGTTCCAAAATAAAAAATAAAATAGAGCTGGAGGTGTAGCTCAGAGGTAGAGCACCCCTGGGTTCAATCCCCAGCACCACTCCCCCCCTCCCCAAAGTATCTTTGACAGTAGTGAGCTTGCTATCACTAGAAGTATTCAGGGGCAGACTGAAGACCTTCCTTTGGTACTATTTTAGGAATAGAGGCAGATGAATTTCACATACACAGCACAGATAGATAGATAGATAGATAGACAGACAGATAGATGATAGATAGATAGATAGATAGATAGATGATAGATAGATAGATTTAGATTTAAAATATATGGGAAATGTAAAGTATTTATTAAGTATCTACATAAAGTAGGATGCACTTATTTCATTGAATCTTCAAAGATTTCTAAAGACGAGGAAACGGAAGCTGGGAGAGTGACACGCTTTGCTTCAGTCTGCAAAGCTGGTCAAGACAAGGCCGAGATTTGAACCTGGATCTGCTCAACTCCAAAGCTCCTTCCGCTCATTCCCAGCTTTTAACTTTTTAAATGCCTCAGTCATTAGCAAGAAGAGAGTTTGAGTCCTCCCTCAGACTTCCTCCTACTGGAGGATGAGGACTGCTCGGCTTTCTGTCTGTAAGCTGTGGGCCCTGGTCACGCTGCTGGTGGCTGTCCACAGGAGGGGGCCAAGGCCAACTGAGTCAAGCCTGCCTCCAGCCAGCCTGAGCCCACCCTGCCCAGCCACTCTGATTGTTCCAGGTGCTAAAACAGGACAGAAGCCAGGGCACATCCTAGGCTTTCCAGGCCCATCAGTGCCTGAGGCTGGACTTGGGAAGCAGTGTGGGGTGGAGGGCAGAACAGCAAGCAAGGAATCGGAGAGGTCTGGCCTCCATCACCTCTGGTGACTCACTCCATCTACCTGAGCCCTACTTCCTTTGTGCAAAATGGAACCATTCCATCCACCTGGCCCAACTCATAGCTAATGGGGGTTCTGCCCACGATGCCCTCTCACTTTTCTATCTGTGAACTCCTATACATCCCTCAAGACCCAGCTCCGAAGTCACCTATTTGTGAAGCCTTCCCTGATCACTTTCTGTCCCCAGCTCAGAGGAATTACTCTGTGCTTCTCTTGCTCACAGACCATCCCCTGTCCTCAGACTATTTACTTAAGTGTGGGCCTTGGAGCAGAGGCCTTGTGCATCCAGCTGCAGGGTGGTAAGATGGACGGACAGCAGGGCCTCTCTGCTGGGCCAAACCAACTCAGCCTTGGAGGCCTTGCATCTGCAGATCCCTGTGAAGTCAGCCTGCAGCCAATGCGCGGTTTGCTGTGCCCTCTGAGGTTTTACATCTGCTCCTCTCCTCCATCTCCCCACACAAACCTCAGTCTTCTGTGCCCCACAGTGCCCAGCTCAGGGCTAGATACAGAAGAGGACCACGACTGCCCAAATCTAGCTGCCCAGGGCAGCGAGTGCCCAGGAGCTGTGGCAGCCCCACCCTCCTCTCTGCTGGGCCCAGCCACGGGGCTCCCGGCCTCTCCTTACCCACTCAGACTGTGCATGGGGCTCCCCCAGCCCAGCCTGGCCAGCCCACACCAGGTTCCTGCCCAGCCGGGCCACTCGGGTGTCAGTGCATTATCCCTGAGCTGGCGAGCACTCCGTGTTCCCCACCATCTCGTGCCTATAAAGGCCGGAGTGGCGCCACGGTCCCGCGGGCCTCGTTCCAGTCTGGGTCCCCACCAAGCCCGTCTCCCTGAGCCGCTCTCAGCTTGGGACTGCAGTGCTACGTCTTTAACCTCCTGTCCACGCACGCCCAGAGCGTTTTGTTAATGGAACACTGCAGTGGTTTAGAGATAGCGGAGATGAGCTGACTCTGAAGGGGCCTGATTACCAGTGGGGCTACTTGCCCAGGGAAAATGATCCCAGAGGAAAAACTAAATAAATCACTTTTGGAAAGAGACCCAAGGGGAGACCTGGCTTCAAGCCCTGACTCACCAGCCACATGGTATTAGTTAGGTAAGTCACCTCCTCCAGGGAGCCTTCCTCAACTCCCCCTTCTACCATCCCCTATCCATGGACACCCACCACTCCTTGGGCAGCCCATGCCTTTCCTACCACACTGGGATTTCCTCCTGGTCATAGATCTGTTCTTTCACCCATCTCAGGGTCTGGGACAGAGCAGCACCAGTGAACACTTGTTGGACAGACACATGGACAGAACATCTGTTCAACTACCTGGGCCTTTTTTCTCTAGAACAAGAATTAAGCCACCCTGCACCGTCCATGCCCCTGGTGTGAAGCACAACACCGGGGCACACAGATGTCAATGTCTGAGTGACAGCAAGGATGAACGGGAGCCTGCATGGCCAGATCCTCCTGGACACTGTGGTGAAGTATCCGCGGCCCACGCCTGTGTGCAGGCGGTTTGGGTCAGCGCTACCCAAAGTGTGGTCCACAGTCCAGAGATGTTGACCTCACCTGGAAAATTTTCAGACATGCAAATTCTCAGGCCTCACCCCAACCCTTGGGGGCCCAGGAACCTGGGTTCTATTGGGGTTGTTGGGTTCTATTGAGGTTGTTGGGGGCTGTTCCACACAGGAACATCTGAGAAGCACCCATCTGCATCATAGCTCTAAGGTACTTGTCCTCAGTGCCCCAGTTTCTACCTCTGTAAAATGGGGGCAAGAACACAGGAAAAGGTGCTCAGAGAGCTGCGGGCCAGCCAGGCATGGTGGCACACGCTTGTAATCCCAGTACTTGGGAGGCGGAGACAAGAGGATCCGGGTTCGCAGCCAGCCCCAGCTACTTAGTGAGGCCCTCCGCAACTTCGTGAGACCCGGTTTCAAAATAAAGGATAAAAAATAGGGCTGGGGGTATAGCTCGGAGGTAGAACGCCCCTGGGTTCAATCCCCAGTACCGCAAAAAAAAAAAAAAAAAAAAAAAAAGAGCTGCAGGCCTGTGAGTTTTTGTTGCTGTGGTTACCAGATGCCTAGCCAGGAGCCCTGCAGCCCTGCAGTCCTGCACTGGGAGGGACACAGCTGCAGGTACAGCTCAGGCCCAGGACAAAGGCACATCCCCCAAAGGGGTGTGCAGGGAAGTGCTCAACGACACAACTGACTTCATGTCAGCGAAACCCAACCTCACGCCGAGGTTGAGCCGGTGCTGTCCACACAGGGATGCCAGGCTCACAGCATGGAGCTGGACAGAACCTGTGAGCTCCGCTTTACAGAAGAGGAAACTGAGGCCCAGACCAAGACTGGCCTGAGGTCATCTTGGCAGTGTGGGGGGAGCCAAGCTGAGATGCAGGCTTCTAGGGAGATTTCAAGCAGGGTGCCCCGAGGGACCCCTCCCTTACCAATGCCCAGCGGCGGGGGCTACATGTTGTACACAGCACTGCTGACTCAATCCTGGACAGGAGCCTCGCCTAGGCTGCAGGTCAGGACGAGGAGCAGAGCACCTCACCTGGCAACAGCTGGTTCTCTCGGGGCCCAGCTTTGCTTGACGGGGGTCAAAGGTGGAATCTGCACAACTCCAGCAGCCTGGAATTCCCAGAGCGGCCTCTTTCCCCAACCCTGACTCCAACTCTCCTTCATTCCTGTGCTCATTCAGGACGGCTCTCTGAGCATGTCCTATACGCCAGACTGCTGGTGGCTCTAATCTCAGCAAAGACGAGCCAAGCATTCCCTTGAGATCTGATTCCACTTGCAGAAATGAGGCTCAGAGAGGTTCGTGGTCGCACAGCTCAAACAGGATGATCTGACACGGAAGCCCATGCTCCGTCCACACCCTGCTGCTTCCCTGAATCAGAACCTCAGGTTTGATCTGGCTCAGCCCCAAATGAGAGCTGCCCAACTTTGGGCAAGTCATAGCCCCACTCTGAGTGAACCAAGATTCCCCAAAGCCTACAGGGACCGTAGCATCCATCCCCAAGCTTGTCTGGGGAAATCTAAGTAGAGGATGAACAAGAGGAGCTATGGGAACATGTGGATGTCACCGTCTGATCACCTCACACAGTTAGTCTCAAGGACCATAGATGGACACTTCCAGGGGCTTTCTCCTTGTGACTCTGTAGACAAGGGGACCAGCTCCCTCATTTTTACAGGGGTTTCAAAAGGCACACAGCGGCAAAGTTCAGATTCAAACCCAGGTCTTTCTCTCCTGGGCCAGGGCTGCTGCAATCAGGGCTCACACTGACCTGCCACCTCTCACCAAAACCTCCCCGCAACCACTCCACGGAGCCGCACCCGCCCATCCCACCTCCTCTCTCTACCTGGCCCAGAGAGTCCAGCCCAGAGCCAGCAGCCACCAGGACCTGGTCCAAGAGTCCCCAGGCAGAAGTAGAAGGAGGAGAAAAAGTCACAGTTTCAGATTTAAAATTTCTTGAACAGAACCTTCTTTTATTTTGAGGAAGAAATCATAGAGTTGGTTCAGGAACAAAAAAAATTAATCCTTGGGTTCAGTTTGGGATTCAGCAAATTAGCACCATTTGCTCTGGTTTGGGGTTTGAGGTTTTGGTCAAGTCTATGGGAAGCAACAACTGGGGACACCCTACTCCACAGGCCCCAGAGGTGTCAGCCTCAATGGCTCCATTTGAGGGACAAGAAGCGAGGAAAGAAACTCAGGGAGGCCCAGGCAGGAGGCCCATTCTGCTCTGGCTCTGAGAGCAATCAGCCCTGGATGGAGAAGCATCCCCCCGCCCCAGCTCAGCCTCTCCTCCATGTGGCTTCATGCTGAGCCACCCCCCTCGCAGCTTCACACCCTCCCCCACACCCTGGCACAGCAACCCAGTTTGGAACCTCCATGCCTAAGACAGCCAACCACATCCCCATCAGCCCTGCCCTGGCCTTCCCAATGATCTGCCCACCTCCCACCACACTGAGCGTACCTCCGGGCGGGTCCCTAGTGCCCAGCACAAGCCTGGGCACAGCAGTAGCTCAGTCAGAAGTCACCCACTGCTGGCCCTGCCACAGACACGCTCCTTAAGGAAAACCAGGCTGAACCAATCCAGGCATCCCGCCCTTCTCCAGTCACTGGGCACTGGACTCACGTTCCAGGTTCGTGTCCTAGATCCAGAAGCACCAGCCCTCCTGACCTCCCAGCATGCCCTCTAGCACCCTCTAGGGCCTGGCCAGGGCTGCATCCCCCTCCCTCAGCCTCACTTTGGGGCTGGGAGCATTAATAACCTCTGGAAATTACTGCAATTGATCTCTCACGCTTGGCTCATGCCAGGAGCGTGGACTTTGGACAAACGTGCCTTCAAATCTCACTCTCTGACCTCTCTGAGCCTTATCTGCAAAATGAGGATGTTAACAATAGCTATTTCGCAAGGCCCAAGGATTAAGTGATGTGACATAAACAAAGCACCTAGCCAGGTAATGGGCAGCGGTAGATACCCACAAACCCAAATCCTCCTTCCTCCCCACTCCTGGGGTGCCCCCCTTTGAGGACAGCACCTACTACCTTCTACAGCTCTAATTAACAAGGCATGGGGCGGGGGGGGGGTGATAGGCTCCAGGCAGGAGCCAACATTCCCATCAAGAGTGTCATTGAAGCCAGGCATGGGGGCACACACCTGTATGATCTGGGAGGGTGTATTATTTGTAGTATTTGGGAGGCTGAGACAGGAGGATCGCAGGTTCTAGACCAGTTTCAGCAATGTAGTGAGGCCCTCAGCAACTTAGTGAGACTCTGTTTCAAAATAAAAAAATTAAAAAGGTGGGGGGGTATAACTCAGAGGTAGAATGCTCCTGGGTTGAATCCCCAATACTGAAAAAAAAAAACGTGGTTTGTAGATTAGTTATCATGGAATGGTTAACGATTGCCGCGACTGCCTTTCATCAATGAGTAGAACTGGCGGAACCGGACAGGCTCCTTCTTTGAAGGCCGCATGCTGAGCCAGGAGAGGAAACGGAGGCACACAGCAGCCAGTAGTTTACCAGAGTCGTACGGGCAGTGGCGACAGAGCTGGGGCTGGAATCTGGTCCGCCTGGCTCTGGGGTGCACTATGGAGAAACACCCTGTGGATGACAGGCGCATCTCACCCACACCTAACCCTGTTCCCAAAAGTTCTGCTCCCTGGCCTGGCCATCAGCGCGCCACAGACGTCCAAAGGAAAAACAGCCCAGTCTGGAAGGCAATAAAAATGTGTTTTTTCTTGCTAAACAAATTAGTTTACATCTGGTGATGTGCAAATAAATAGAGGGGCCCAGACCAGACGTCTCCCAGGGCCTGGGCCCCGCTCCACCGGATTTGGCCCCAGGCCCCCGCCAGGAGCACCCTTGCTGCTCACTTGCTGTCATACCATCCCGGGGTCCGCCCCCTCCTTACTTCTGTCGCCATCTCTGGAAGGGCTCCAGCCCTCCTCCTTCTCAGGGGAAGAGCAGGGTTCTGGTGTCGGCTTCCTGCAGTCCCTCCAACCCCTAGCTTCAGTCCCCTCCTATGTGAAATGGAATAATGACATCTCCTGTCCCAGCCATGGGGAGAATAAAAATATCTGCAGCAGTCCCTGCTTCAGTGGCTGGCATTGGAAAACGGCCCAAAGTGTGGGTTCCACCATTGTTCCCTGGCACCAGGGGTCCCTGGGAAACGCGCTGGCATGCCTGGCCCATGGTCAGTGCGCCTGGTCTGGCTTGTGCTCCTGAGGTAGTGAGCACCGGACCATCCCTGGGGTGCCCTGCCACTCCTACTGGAGAACCACACGCCCACCAGCATGGCACACACACGGAGAGGACCCCTCACCAAGATCCCTTCTGCCAAGGTGTCTTCAAATGTGGCCCGCTGGAGCTGGGAGGCACGGCCTCAAAATGGGCCACAGCTGTTCATCTCACTGCACGGATGAAGAAACTGAGGCTCAACGAGGTTGGCTCACTTGCCTGGCATCAGGCAGAAAGCCAGCTCTCCAGGTCCTCGGCCCCAGTATTTTCTAATTCGCACTAATGAGGAGAAGCTGGGACCTGCCACCCCACACCACTGATGGGGAGATGCTGCAGAGATGCATGGAGAGCACAGAGCCATCAGCCTGCTGCCTGTGCCAGGGCTTGCCCACCAGGACCGCCCATTCTCCTGGAACTTAGAGGCTCTGACTTCCAGGACCACCGTGGAAATGTCACTGGGTGGGGAAGGGGTCATACCTGGTCCTGGCAGCCAGGACAAACTGGGTCAGCCAGGAGCAGAGCACAGGTGAAGCCCCCGACTGGGGAAGCAGGGTCGGGGGAGGGAGTCCCCCTCACTCTGGACCTCGGGCTCTTTAAAGTTGATCCCCAGGGACCCTTCCTAGTCAGAAATCCTGGCTTATTTGGACCCAACTTCCTAGCCCAATTTGCCATCAAGTGCGGTTTGCCTGTGGTCCTGATTCCTAGGGGGCAAACCTAAAATGAGCCCAACTGCTCCTTCCCTCTGACCCCTCAGCAGCCTAGACGGTCACCCCACTTCCCACGTCTTCCTCCCATCAAGCCCAGGTCCTCTTGCTGCTGCAGCCACCTGGAAGACAGAGGTCTGGGAGTGGGGGAGTGGCCTCATGGCTCCCTTTATCTCCCTCCTGTCCCCAGGCCAGGCAGAAGCCTCTGATGGGAAGGGGAAGGGGCCCACGAGGAGGGAAGGAGGGGAAGGGACCAGCAGGGCAGCCATGAGTGTCCCCAGCAGCTGGATGACTGTGGGAACTGGGCCGGCAATTAAAATAAACCCCAAACAGCCTTAAAATAACTACAAGGCATTTCAAGAAGATTGTATTGTTGAATTCACTGTTTGTTTACTGAGGCTCTCCGAGCTGGGTTTCAGATGAAAGGAGGAAGGGACCAGATGTGAGGCTGAACGTCTATCCCTGTGGCATCCGCTGCTCTGCAGGACCCTGGTGCTGGGGGTGGAAGACCCTAAGACCCCGGCCCGAACCACAGCTATCCTGCTCAAGCACCGCAAAACCACTTCCCCCACCTACACTGAGCCCGGGGCTTCCAGAAAGAAGCCCGGGCTTCAGAAGCACAGAGGTCAGAGTTCAAGTCCAGGCATGCATCCTGGACATGTCCCTGTGCTGCCTGAGCCTGGCACCTCAGGGACAGCAGTCATGCCTGTCCCGCTCTGTGTGAGCAGGACATGGGAGGAGGTCTGGAGCGCCCCTGTGCAGTGCTAGACACGGGGCTCCGTGGGGGACGAGCCAGCCTTGCTTCTCCACTGCTCTCTCTAGCTCACCAGGTTTTTCTCCTATAGAGGACACCGAGTGCCGCAGCCCACCTGCCCCCACCCCACTGAGGCAGCCTGACCTGGGGAAGGGCCCCCCATGTTCTTTTTTTTTTTTTTGCGGTACCAGGGATTGAACACAGGGGCGTTCTACCTCCGCGCTACGCCCCCGGCCCTATTTTTTTTTTTTACTTTTTTTT
>PVJS01004444.1:0-69125 GCA_004027185.1 Glis glis
ACCCGGATCCTCCGGTCTCCGCCTCCCAAAGTACTGGGATTACAAGCGTGCGCCACCACGCCCGGCTAGAGTAATGGTTTTTAAATTCATGCATCTCATTTATAAGATGACTTTTTATGACCTAAGGTGTGATATGCTGTATAACTCATAACAAACTAGAGTGAAGTTCAGATGATCTGTGTAAAGCATAACATGATGGAGATATCTAGAATAACCATTTCTCCAGTGCACATCACAAAGTGTGTCTGACTTTAAAAATAGGCCCGTAAGTGCTGTAAGGATGTGTTGACTAATTTGCCCTAGGATTTTAAGTTTGCATTTCAAGTGGTATGACAATACTTAATTAGCCAATTTAAGAGGTTCATTGCTTCTCATTTTAATCAATAGCATACCTGTATATACACATACACCCACATACACACACCAGCAATTTGGTTACTTTCCAAATCACAACCATGCCTTATAATAAGCATTAGCAACAAAGTTGTTTTTCAAGTTAATGATTTTTTTTCTGACATGACACAATTGATGTAATTGCAAATTATGTTTTATAGTAAATGGAAAATATGCTCATTTTTAATGTGGAAATCAGCATTTGTTAAAAGAAGTAATCCACGTTTATACATTTAATGCAATGCACATTTAATTTTCAAAACATTGCTTCAGGCGATGGCTTGACATTTTCTTATAATTTATCAGATTGCTTTTCAAGATTAAGCTAAAAAATTAATTTGCTACAGTAAATCCTCAAAAACCTATGCAATCCTCCTAAACTCCACAGGCATCTGTAACGGAAGCCTTTCTTCTTTTTCATGGGCAATGTCATAGTTATTGTTAATAACTTTTTAGGCTTGTGTCATAATCTTAGCAATTTAATTCAAATTAACGTGATAGCTCAGATGGCAACATTAGCAAATGCTCAGGCAGGGTACGTAGCACCATTTGAAAACTACTGCAATAGATAACAGGTGTGGATTTCCTCTGTAAAAGTAGCATTTTACAGGCAAATATCTGTCATATTCAAGAATATGAAGTTCAAGGTGGATGCATATGATCGTACATAGAAGTTCTTATATTTAAGATGCCAAGTTTGTCAGAGGACATGGCTTTCTTTATATTTGAAAAGTAAGGTATTGTCAGGTTCCATTGTCTTGCTTCAGGGACTGACGCTTTCATTGGCACATTTACAGGAGCAGTCAAGAGAGTCTTTACAGCTGGTATATTGTTCTTTAAGATCTGTTCTTCAATTGAGAACTGGTGCAAGTTCTTCCTGTTACAGAGTATATCTATTTGCACCAGGTCTATCAACCTCCCTCAAACCCTCTACCTTTTTAATCACTACTCATTTTGTTTTGGTTTTCCCTGACTGAACTTGTATGATCTATGACCAATTCCTTTTTTTTTTTTTTCGGTACCGGGGATTGAACGCAGAGGCGTTCTACCTCCGCGCTACGCCCCCAGCCCTATTTTTTATGCTTTATTTTGAAACCGGGTCTCACGAGGTTGCAGAGGGCCTCGCTAAGAGGAGAGAGAGAGAGAGAGAGAGAGAGAGAGAGTGAGAGCTGAGGCTGGCCACGAACCCGGATCCTCCGGTCTCTGCCTCCCAAAGTACTGGGATTACAAGTGTGCGCCACCACACCCGGCTGACCAATTCCTATATCTTTGTATAGAAGAGAACTTTACCAATGCCCTTGTGTATATTTAGTGATAAGTGTTGGGAGATAAGGAAATGCCATTTGGTATTTAGAGACCTGTGGCCCACCCTGACTCATTTATCCTTGTCCCTGGCATGAAACATGATTTTCTACCTTGACTAATTCTTCCTTTATCATTTGCTACATTTGTGCTTATGGGTACCCAGTGGTGGTGAGTGACTTCTCAGTTAGATAATGAAATTATAAGCATGTGTCTTAATTTTTTAAATAAGCCTCTTAGAATATATTCTAAGTAAAGATGACCAAATTTGAATCCTGCTGCTACACACAGATGCTTTCAGAATTTGAGGCTTTGAGACTCTGGACTAGTCACTCAGAATTCGTCCTCTATCTCCTGTTGTATTCTGTATGGCTTTGCATCCATTTGAAGGTGCTGAAATTCTATGGAATGCTGAAATAAATGGATTATCCATTTAGAATCTGACATTCAGTTGTCCCAAGAGGCTTTACAATAAAGTAGCCATAGTTAAAAGCCTGGTTATGAAAACATGTAGTTTCTCTATCCATATCATAGCAAAATTTGTGCTTTCATGTTTTACGTAAACAAAGGTTGTGTCTATCCATGAAGGTATCACTACTAATCTCATTAATATGTATGGCGAGGAAGGTAAGGCAAGCATGGTGGGATATGGAGGGAAATTCACCAAGTGATGTGTGCATGTATGTTTGTATCACTTTGACTCTCACTATGATGCATAATTACAATGCACCAATAAAAGTTAAAAAAAAGAATTTAGCATGATGCTCAACCTGCAACACTACCAAGTGAAGTATATTTCGAGAATCCTCTTTCTGTTATGCCCACAGATTGAAGGGTCCGCTAGCTTTTCCTTGGGATTAAAATTGAGCTACTAGTGGCTCAGGTAAATTCCTTTAGTGTCTTCTTGGATGCTTTATTTGTAGTTAGTTGCCAATACTCTCATTTCCACTTTCCACACCTTTCTTAATAATACATGTAATGAAGCTCATTTTAACCATGGAGGATCTGGTCGCACGAAGCACGTAACGAAAATTGCTTTGTATTTCTGTAAAAATTGATTCATACATATTTTTAAAACCACGTTATGATGGGTTCTTTTTCTGAAAAAGAAGAGAAGAATCTAATCTTTTTAAAGAAGAAACCCTGGTATTGAACTTAGCTTGTATAGGCGATGGTGCAGGGGCCCACCTGTGTGGGGAGAGCACACCATCCGTGCTTTGCCTGGAATTTGGAGACGTAGAAATCTCTGGAAACTAGAAACTCCTTCATGAGTTTATAGAAGCCATTTGGAGACAAAATCTGACCTGGACTGTTGTACGGTTAGATATAGATATTGTTTATCCTGGGTAATGTGAATACTCCTATTTTTACCTTGGAAATACCAACATATTTAGCTCTAAAGTGCTTCCCCAATCCCTGCTGGGAATGTTATATAAAAAATGGTAGATGCATCTTTCTAAGTCCAAAAATAAATTGAACATAGAAACACATGTAATTCAAGGACTTAAATAACAACTGGGGGGGAGCTATGAAGGATGAAAGTCAATACTTGTTTTTAGTAAGAAAATAACAGGATCAACATGAGGCATAGAGGAATGTTACCATAGTTAGGGAAATGCAGGAATTTTGATTCATGTTGCTAACTCTAGAGAATGGCTGTGATCTATATTTTGTCAATGCCTGTGCCCATGGTGGAGAGATGGAAGACAGCAGAGGCAGGTGAATCCAGGGTGGTGGGCAGACCAACTGGCAGGGGAAATATTAAAATAGACACCATCTAGTTGCAACAGAAATCCAACTTCTGGCAGTTCTGAAAAACACCACAGAACTGTTGGCATGGAACTGCTTGAAGACCCTGAGCTACAATAAAGCCCTGAGAGAGGGGCTTCTCAGTGAGAGAATTCGCAGCGAAGGTTCGGGTTAGTTTAAGGAATGACTGATCTTAGTCTGGGTAGTGCTGGGTTGTGCTTCCCGTTTCCATCTCTGCACCCGTCTAGACTGTAAGTTCTGTGAGTGCAGCCTCGTTGTCTGTGCCGCTGAGGGAGGGGTCCACTCTTTAAGCATCATCTGCCACATGGTGGGTGTTCACTCAATATTTGGCGATAAGTGAATGGAGTATATTTAGTGATGGTCCGACGACTCGAGGTCTGCACATTCTGTTTTACCTCTGTGATGTCCAATGTGGTGCAGTATAGCTGGGAAAGGGGCGGAGGTATCCACTTGCTTTCAGAAGTTTTAGTGGAAGCCCTTCAGTTAGAGGAGTGGGGCTTATTTTGATATTTCAGGGCTCATGACATCCCATACAAATCCTCATATCCCATGGTACCTCTTACATTCTGATGAGTGTGGGGGGCCGCTGTTACTGATGGAAAACTTATCTTTCTTTTGTACTGAAGTGGGAACTAAGTGGGAGGACCACTGTTTCACAGAGCACGTGACTTACACAGGAGTAATGAGAGTCACTTTGTAGGCTTAGTAGTTCTAATAGTGATGGCTGCTTTAATATATACCAGAGAGAAAAAACATGCCATGCATTTCCTTTTGGTTAAACGACCTTTGGGAACAGGCAGAAGTAACTGCTATGCCTCTGCTCATGGGTCTCAATGCATTAAAATGGCAGACAAAATTCTGTGAGGAAATACAGTGTTTTATTAGAGTTAGCTTTGCAAACCTAAATCTATACGATCACTCAGTTAACAATTCTTGGAACCTAGGGGCATTCTACCTCTGAGCTACACCACCAGTCCTTTTTCTATTTTATTTTGAAACAGGCTCTCATTAGGTTGCTGAGAGTCTCGCTAAATTGCTGAGGCTGTCTTCAAACCTGTGATCTTCCTGTCTCAGCCTCCTAAGTACTGGAATTACAGGCATGTGCACCACCATGCTCAGCCTCAGTAAATACTTCTTAGGTCATATTAGATAGTAAATACACATTTCCCAGATTGCCAAGAAATCCTACCATGTAGATCACAACTCTGAACTCTGTTATATTACCCTCCTCCCATTTCTGTGGACTCAATTACCTTGGGACTCTGGGCCATACTTGCTGAAGTTATATGAATAACATCAATGCAAAAGAAATGGAGGGTTATGAGTTTTGCTTAAATTAAAATACCTAGCCAACATAGTGATTTAAAGTTAAGTTACAAGTACCAAAACTTGGGAGGCAGATGGTAGAAGGGCTGATTTAGACAGACTGAATTTTTCATTTGACAAACCAGAAATCCAAAAGACCATATCTAAATGGATAAAACAAACATATTTTATATAAGTATATTATTTAGAGATGTGAAAGGAACCACTAGAACCGCACAAAAATCAAATAGTCTTGAAGTCAACTGCACTGCAGATGACACGAATGTGGAAGGGGAGGAAGGGGAGAGTTGTTTTTCAATAGAAAATCTTTCTGATTCTCATTGAAATATATGCATGCATTATTTTAATACAAAACTTTAAAAGGTGGGTTATAAGCATTGATCTAGTGCAGCAAATTGATTTAGGATTGTGAATGTTTCTTTTTATTACAAGTTAGTGCATCTCCATTAGCAGTTTGAGAATCACAGAGAAGCATTGCTCTGCCCCCATCCCAAAGTAGACTTAATAAAAATGGAGTTACGGAAGCAATTGCGGATCATGTTTTCTTTTAGGATAACATCTTTGTGACAATAAACATAACCATAATGATAGCTAACATTTGTGTTCATTGTGATAGGCATACTCCTAAGGGGTTTATATATACAACTTATTTCCCCAACAACCTCTGAGATAAATGCTTTTATCACCCACACATTGGAAACAAGAAAACCAAATTCCAGAATGTTAAGGAGACACGTTTCCTGAAGATGGAGACTCAGGAAATGAACCTTGGAGTGGAGTGAGCACAAGTGACAAAATCGCACTGAGCATTTTTTGATTGAATGTGTTCTGTTGCACTAAATGTAAATTAGATGCTAGGCTGTCTCATTCCTTTAAAGTTCCTTTAGGTATTTATTCTGCATTCATAGTACCATGTGGATTCTGGCTGTCAATTCCTATTGATTTTGTTGCTTCAAATTGTTACAAGTGTAAGGGTTTTTTGTTTGTTTGTTTGTTTCTTGGTACTAGGGATTGAATCCAGGGGCATTCTACCTCTGAGGTATAACCCCAACCCTTTTTTATGTCTTATTTTGAGACAAGGTCTCACTACATTGCTGAGGCTGTCCTTGAACCTGTGATCCTCCTGTCTCAATCTCCCAAGTACTAAGATTACAGGCGTGTACCACCACACCCAGCTGTAATGTATTTAAAACATGTTTTAAAAGCATTTTTGAACAGTTTTAGATCTATAGAAAAGTTGAGAAGATAGTACAGAGCATCCCCATATGACTCACAATCAGTTCCTTCATTATGAACATCTCACATTAATGTGCCACATTTATTATAATTACACATCAGCACCGATACATTATTATTACCTAAAATCCACACTGTAGATTTTCTTAGGTTTAGATTTTCTTTAGCCTCCACACGCTTTCTGTGACTGGCTCTTCTCACTTAGAATAATATTCTCGAGTTCCATCTATTTTCCTATGAATAACATGATTGTGTTCCATTATATGTATATACCATAATTTCATAATCCATTAGTCTGTTGATGGACTCCTAGACTGGTCCCATAGTTTGGCCATCATGGATTTTGCTGCTATAAACATGGAAATGCAAGTGTCCCTATAGTAATTTGACTTTAATTCTTTGGGGAAGATCCCCAAGAGTGGTATGACCAGGTCATATCATGACTCCATTGCCAGTCTTTTAAGAAATCTCCTCATGGATCTCCATGCCAGCATTTATTATTATTTGTATTCTTGATGATTGCCATTCTAACTGGAGTTAGATAAGATCTCAGTGTTGTTTTGATTTGCATTTCCCTGATTGCTAATGATGTTGAACATATTTTCATATATTTATTGGCCATTTGTATTTATTTATTTATTTATTTATTTATTTTTGTGGTGCTGGGGATTGAACCCAGGGGCATTCTACCTCCCCTGGCCCTATTGTATTTTATTTTTTTATTTTGAAACAGGATCTCGCTAGCTTGACGAGAGTCTCACTACTTGCTGAGGCTGTCCTCGAACCTGTGGTCCTCCTGTCTCAGCTTCCCAAGTACTGGGATTAGAGGCCTGTGCCGTGGCCATTTGTATTTCTTGCTTTGAGAAGCACCTATTCAGATCCATTACCCATTTTCTTGATTGGGTTCTTTTGTTTCAGTATTGAATTTTGTAAGTTCTTTATCTATCCTAGATACTAATCTTCTGTCAGAGGAGTAGCTGGAGAAGATTTCCTCCCATTCTGTAGGTTCTCTCTTTAGGTTATTGATAATCAGGAACCTATGGCTATTTCTGTATGTAACCATCTGCACCTACATGAAGCTATATATGAGTTCATCCTGATGTCTTCAACTCTAGGCATGACCACCTGGATCCTTCTAGCTTCTTTCCCTTGCTTACATGTATCTTTCTGTTCTAATGCAAAAGGACCTGGTGCAACCCTTCACCATCTACTTACTTAGTTGTTAAACTACAGGATACATGGAGCAGGTCCACAGTTGATAACCCCTTCCCCTGTGGGAAGCAGCAGCATCGTTTCTTTTTCCTTTATTTTTGCAATCGCCACTCCCCACTCGTTTTCAAAGTTTCTTAGACCAACATCTCTTTCCTTGCCCCATTTAATGAAGTCATGTCATACAGTTAGATAACTTTGTCATATTTGGTATTATATATTCAGATACCCTGATGTCCCAAATAGTTTGCTAATGTGCATAAAGTTAGCTTTATTATTTGTTCTGTAAAGTTCTATGAACTTTGGCAAATGCATTGTGTCATACTCTACTATTATAGTTTCATACAAAATAGTTTCATTCTCCTGAAAACTACCCTGTACTTTGTCAATTCAACCCATTTTTTCTCCTTCCAAACCTCTGGCAACCACTGATCTTTTATAGGTTTGCCTTTTCAGAATGTCATATAATTGGAATCCTACAGTATGTGACCTTTCCAGATTGCTTCTATCACTGATATTCTGCATTTAAGTCTCTTTCCTCCCTGTATTTTCATGGCTTGACTGCTCATTTCATTTTAGTACTTAATGATATTCGATTTTATGGATGTACCACAGTATATTTATCCATTCACCTTTTGAAAGGCAACATTGGTTGCTTCTAGTTGGGGACATAATGAATAAAGGTCCTGCAAACATTCACATGCAGATTTTTTTTTGTAGACATATTATTTTAGCCAAATAAATTGGGAAAATGCCTAGAAGTATAATTACTGATTACACGGTAAGACTATATGTATTTAACTTGATAAGCAACTGCCAAACTCTCTTCCAAAGTGGCTGTGTCATTTTGCATTCTCATTAGCAGTGTATGAGAATCCCATTGTTCTGTATTCTAGAAGCAATGGGTGTCATCAGCTTTTTTTTTTGATCTAACCATTCTCATAACTATATAGTGGTATCTCGTTGATGTAATGTGCAATATATTGTTATTGGAAAGCAATGACACGTCACATATGGGGAAGGGTAGACACTAGCAAGAGAACGTGAAGTTCTGGAAGGAGTAGTAGAAAATTTATGAATCCTGGGACTCGTATTTGACTAAATAATGTTCACCACAGTGCCATTTATGGTAACAAGAAAAAATATTCAAATAGGAAATAATAGGAAAATATTATATATATATATTAATAATAGCTATATTGTGGGCTACTATAGAGCAATTGAAATCAGAGTTTGATTACATATGACCTGATAAAGTACATGCACTATACCAAGTTATAATAAACCAAAATGTTTATATAGTGTGATTCCAGGATTATGAATGGATATATACATGGATCTACAAATGTTTGGAGAAAATGTTTCAAATTCTGAGAGAGGCAAAAATATTTTCTATTTTATAATTTTTGGGGTGTATTCCAAATATTATATGATTAATCATGCAATTGTTTATTTAAAAATTCACTGTAATGCATACAATGGTTTTTAGACCAAGTTCAACTCAAAATTACTGGGTATTGGGCAGTGATTTGATATTGTAGGATTGTATTTTATTTTGATAATAAATGCTCTAATTTTATACTTATAGTACCTAGAAAGACAGTTCTAGTTCTACATAATACAGTATAACTAAGCATTTATTTTTTGTAGTAGTAGTACTGGGGATTGAATCCAGGGGCATTCTACCTCCGAGCTACATCTCCAGCCCTATTTTTTATTCTTTATTTTGAAATAGGGTCTCACTAAGTTGTGGAGGGCCTCACTAAGTAGCTGAGGCTGGCCACGAACCTGCAATCCTTCTGTCTCAGCCTCTGAGTACTGGGATTACAAGTGTGCGCCACCACTCCCGGCTCATAATTAAGCATTTATAAGCATATGCAGAAGAAAATATTCAGTTGCTGGCTATGGAAATTTTCCATTCACACACCTGGAGGGTGCTGGCCATTCTCATTTCAAATGCTCTTAGCTACACTGTCCCCCAGAAGCATTGTGCAAATGGAAACTATAATTGTGGAATTATCACAGGTAAGAAAAAGCCAGCAATGACTTACCACATCTCTGTACCCCTCAATTTAAGCCATTCACAACTAAGGAAAAGCCCAGGTTTTGTTATTAAACATAGAGCCAAAAACTGGATATGAGTTTAAAGAAATTAAAGAAACCCAAAAGCAGCTGTATCATGAGTTTGATGCTTTTCCCTGAGCAAATGTAGCTATCACTGTTACCAGTGCTAGGTGAGTGCGAATTTGCTCATTATTACATTTGTTCTGTATTGTCTGGGAAAATAAAACCATGGTGCACACTTAGACAAAAGCGCCATGCTTAACGAGTGCCTCTCAGCTACCAGGACACTTTGCCAGCGTGCTATTTAACACAAGGAACAACAACAACAAAAGCATGTGTTCGTTTTGGAAGATAAAATTGTAAGAGATAATTACGGAAGAGCAGCCCGGGAAGTAGCTAAACCTTATATTAATCCTGTAGGAAATTAGCTTCTTAAATACCTTCTTTCTTTCATCCCTGAGAGAGGCAAAGAACACTCTCATGAAAAACAGCCACGAGGCCCCTGCCCGGGCCTTCACATTAGAAAATTAGTACATTGTGACTAGTTAAAAGCAGTGTTTTCTGAAAGTAATGGAAGTAAGAGAAGGGGATTCTAAAGTGTTTTTATGACTTTAAATATGATTTATAAAGTATCTGCTACTTTGTCTTTGAGCTTCGGCTATAATACTCTCTCATAAAAGAATCATCAGGTTTCCCCATAGCTGAAAATATTACGAGGAAATGTTATTATTCTGCTAAAAGGGATGTCTCTGCCTAATTATCTCAATTGGTTCCACTTTTATCAGTCATTATTTCACATATTGCAGAAGAGCAAAATGCAAATATTGTCACAAAGGCTTCCTGAGTGGACGGAAGGCGATACTGTTCTCTCCACTGTGACCTGGTGCCCGGTGCACTGTCTGGTACAAAAGGGACTAAACAGTTGTCTTATGCATGGATGAATGAATGAAAGGATTCATGTTGCTTCCTTTCTCTTTATTACTTCTGCTAATTGAAGCAGAGGCTCAATAGTAGGCTTAATACATAGTCCATGATCCCATGACCACAATACTGAGTAGATCACATTTATAGTGAATCTTGAAGGGTACATTTCCTGGTGTTTTATGTTATTAAGCCTTCTGAATCAGGCACACATCATCCAAAGTTAGCAACCCTGGTATTTTTTGGGGGGTTAGTTACTGGGGGTGGAATCCAGGGGTATTCTACCTGTTAGCTCCACCCCCAGTGCTTTTTTAATATTTGTTTTGAGACAGGGTCTTGCTAGGCTGCTGAGAGTCTTGCTACATTGCTGAGGTTGGTCTTGAATCTTGGATCCTTCGATCTCAGGCTCCCAAGTACTGGGATTACAAATGTGTGCCAATACACCCGGCTGCAACCCTGGTATTTTTAATCCAGAACACATTGAATCATCTTTGCCTGCAGCTGTTCTAAAAATTTACCTACTGCTGACAGGTGTCGACTACCTGGGGAAAGACAACCCTGATACTCTGTAATGTATGTGAAGATCTGAATTCTGTTCACCAAACATTTACTGAACAGCTGTGTGTCAGGCTTTTGTGTGTGTGTGTGTGTGTGTGTGTGTGTGTGTGTGTGTGTGCATGTTTGTGCATGCTGGGGATTGAACCCAGGGGTATTCTACCTCTGAACTACACCCTCAGCCCTTTTTATTTTTTTTTTTTATTTTGAAACAGGATCTTGCTAAGTTGCTGAGGGTCTCACCAAGTTACTAAGACTGGCCTAGAACTTGTGATCTTCCTGTCTCAGCCTCCCAAGTACTGGGATTATAGGTGTGCACCACCATGCCCAGCTTATGTCAGGCATTTTAACAAGTTTTATTTAACTTCACCATCTCAGTGACCCATGAAGTTGATATTATCACTCACATTTTGGGGAAAGAACAACTGAGGCAAAGAGGAATTAATTTAATTGACTTAAATAAAATGTAAGTAGCTGACTGGTCAGCCCATTGAAGATTTTGCAATGTCACACTCTACCCCCCTAGACTATTCCTTCTTCAAATGATTTAAGAGGGAGGGTGGCATACTAACAAAGCAGGGGGCATTTTGACATGAGGGTCTTGCATTGCTGTTGATGTGTTGTGTAATGTAGAGTAAACTCCATGAACTTTTCAAGCCTCTTTGTCTCTGTAGACAGTACCTTTCCTGGGACATCTGAAGTGTCACATAACTAATGTATGTTGCTGCAAAGAAAATAAGCACATTGAAAATACTGTAATGATAAAAAGGAGGAGGAAAAGTTGATAAAAAGCTGCAGGAGATGATTAACATTTTGAAAATACACACACATTTCCAAGAGGAGGAGAAGGAGTAAAAATTTGGAGATTAACACTAAGTCATGAAATTCTGCCTGAAAACATGGGCAGCCACCGGCCCAAATCTTCAGTCCAAGAGATAAAAAAAATGCACAAAGTATGCGGTAAATAAAAAAGAATATAGGATTAAAAATCACCAATGATGTGAGAATATATAATATTGCTATAGAAATTAGTATCATCAAATGGGAAATTAAATCTGTGAAGTAGAAAATGAAGTCATGAAGCAACTGCAGAACATGGGAAACTGGTTAAAAAGATAAATAAGCCAAGTGTGGTGGCTCAAGGTTGCAATCCCAGTACCTAGGAGACAGACAGGAGGATCACACGTTCGTGGTCAGCCTCAGCAACTTAGGCCCTCCCCAACTTAGTGAGACACTGTTTCAAACTAAAAAATAAAATAGTGCTGGGGATGTTTCTCAGAAGTAGAAGTCCCGTGGGTTCAATCCCTAGTGCGTCTCTCTCTCTTTCTCTCTCTCTCTCTCTCTCTCTCTCTCTCACACACACACACACACACACACACACACACACACATACATACAGAGATAAATATGTGACAGATGATTTAGGATGTAGAGGAAAAAGCAGTTAAGTCCCTACTTGTTTTCAAAGTGACAGAACATATGTCATAAACTAAACAGCCCGATATTTCCAAGTGAAAATGGAAGCTGTTTTGACTTTAAGAGCATTATAGAATACTGAGAAAAAAATAGAAAGCACAAGCCAGTGCAGAGATTTATTATTATGTTTATATAGAGAGAAACACTTGTTAGTATGTGCTACATGTTGAAAATGAACAATGTGTCTCCAGTGTGTCTATATCAACTCTTTTGGGTGGCTGTCTTGTATTATTAAAGAGAATGGTATAATATATATTATCAGTATATATATGCATTTATACATTATTCATAAAATAATCACAAAGTAATATATACACAATATTCCATATATGTTACATATTTACATATGTTCGAATATCATTTTATTGGGAAAATGATGGGATAAAATGAAAAATCACCTAAATGATTCTTCAGAGAATCAGAACCACTTTTATTCCGGAATAGAAGGCTGTGATATTGCTGTGGAATTATACAAATGATGAATAATAGTGGTGATCCAGGCAACTTTCATAAGATACGATTTGTTCTAGAAGAACCTAGGGGAACATATTACATAGTTAAAAACAAAAAAGGAGTATAGTTTAGCGATATTTTAAAATGTTATTTCTCGACAATAATGTCATCCTAAGAAACAAAATAAAACAAAGAAGGTGAAAATTCAATTTGTCACCAGAAAGATTTGATAATGGCAGAAGACAAACATATAATTTCCTTTTCTTGTTCTACTGTAAAATGATATGGTGACTTAGCAGAAGCATTTTCTGTGAAAGAAAAGATGACTCATTAATCATATCCACTGAAATATGAAGTAATTGGCAGTAAGCTTCAATGCAATTAGACATGTGGTTTATATAAGGAAAACCAAGAAACCAGGCGTGGTGGTGCATGCCTGTAATCCCAGTACTTGGGACTCTGAGACAGGAGGATTGCAGGTTCGAGGACAGCTTCAGCAACTTAGCGAGACTCTCACAAACTTAGTGGGACACTTTCACAACAAAAAAATAAAAAGGACTGGGGGTGTAGCTTGGAGGTAGAATGCCCCTGGGTTCAATCCCCAGTATCTTCCCCCAATTAAGTAAATAAATAAAAAGAAAAAAAAAGAAAATCAAGAAATTTAATTGAAATTTTGTTCAGAAACATTCCCGGGTGGTCCATACCATTTCTCCTTGTACACAAATACGCTGTGCACTCATCATGTGCCTTGAAGAAAAGGTAGAATATTACGTCAAGAAGTATTTCTTGACTGACAGGAGGAAGGCTCTGAACTCCTGCTCACCTGTGGACATCTTTTCTTTCCTGGCTACACAACTTTTTCCTTCCTTGATGCTGGAAACCCATGCCTTCGTAGCACACTTTTAGTAAATTCAAGAACACCTGACGGCTGTGACAAGTGAATTACTCTCAATAATAAGGATTAAAATGCTACGGACCTTTCCTCAGGAATTGACACAAAATGGAGTTCTTCCATATGTAAATTTTAAAGTGTATTACTTATCTTGAAACCAAGGCTGGTTTCTTAGGGAAGAGTTGCATCTTTCCTACGACTGTAATCAACTTGAACGGTGCAGTAGTTATTTCTATGTGTCTTGTGCTAAGTTCCTTGGGGAGCAATGCGAAAGATAAAATGCATGAAGGAAAGCTCTCACGCTTAGGTTTGAATGCTGCTATTAATGTTTTATGAGAAAGTTGGGTTTTAATGGTTTAAAAATACATTGGTTTTTTAAAAATAATATGCTTTTTGAGGTTGAGATTATTTTTTCCTGTGGCAATACATTTCTGAAATATGAGCCAGGCTGTAAATATGTTGACCAACTTCTTTGGCATATTTGTCATATATTAAAGACTGTTTCTGCTGGATTTTATTGAAGAAAAGTATTCATTGAAATTTGATCTCTTCTTCTCAGTCATTCTCTAAAATCCTCTACATTACAATATCAAGCCAGCATGGTGACCCATGCCTATAATCACAGTACTTGGGAGGCTGAGACAGGAGGATTGCAGGTTTGAGGACAGCCTCAGCAATGTAGCAAGACTCAGCAACCTAGAGAGACCCTGTTTGAAATCAAAAATGGCTGGGGGTATAACTTGGACATAGAATGCCCTTGGGCTCCTCAGTACCAAGAAAAATTCCAAAAAAACAAAAAATGCAGATTCTTCTGGATAAATAATTTATTCTTTAGCCTACTCATTTGCTGTTCAAATCTTCATATGAAGTTCTGTTGCCCATATTTCTTAGTAACATTCTAATTAGTATACATATTTAAGATACTGTTTCATGAAAATGCTTAATTATAAATGTAATTCTCCTTTTAATTGATGATATCATGACTGTATTTCATAATTCACATTGCCCATTAATTCTCCCTTGAAATAGTTTTACATTATTACTCAAATTTACAAATAAATGCTAGTATATTATAGATTTCACAAATGAGTAACCTGAGGCTAATAGAGGTTAATTTACTCAAAGAACACTCAGCCAGGACAGACAGAAGCTATTGAAAAGCCGGGATTCAGCTTCAAGGGCTCTCCTTGTTTCTGAGGCAGCCGTCAAAACTCCTGTTACCGCTGCTCAATTCTGCAACTTAAAATAATATTCACTTAGGTCATGAATGACACAAATACCTTCTGATCATGATTTATACTTGATTTTATTCACTCCATAAAATGTTTACAGTATGTTTCAATGTAAAACCGTTTAAAGCAATGTTTTTCTACTGAGTACTTACGTCAAAGAGACATTTACAACCATGTAAATCTATTTTTGTAGAAAATGTCATAAGGTATGTGACATCACACACACACACACACACACACACACACACACACACACACTCCTAATTAGTGGTTACCACAAGAGTAGAAGGAATTTAGCATACGAGAAAATATTTTCCACCAAAAGAAAAATAGCATTTAAAATAGTAAACTAATATCTTGGTTAGAAGAAACACACATTATTAAAACAGATTTCTATTTTTACTTTTGCTCTGTGGTACTCTGAAACCATATCTAATGTCTTTTTCGGTGTCGTTGTTACATAGAAACAAAAAAAAATATTACATTGTTGTACAATTACTGGGTGGGATTATGATGTCTTTTTCTAAGTAAAGTCTAGCAACTATGATATAAATTTAAACTTCAAATATATAGAGGGAGGAAATTAATATTTATTTATTTGTTTGTTTGTTTATTTTGTTTTTTGTGGTACTGGGGATGGAACCCAGAGGCACTCTACCTCCAGGCTATGCCCTAGCCCTATTTTATTTTTTATTTGGAAACAGGGTCTCACTAAGTTCCCGAAAGCCTCACTCAGTCCTGAGGCTGGCTTCAAACCTGCAATCCTCCTGTCTCAGCCTCCCAACTACTGGGATGACAGGTATATGCCACAAAGCCAGGCTTGGAAAACAATACTTAAATTCCCAAATTATGTAATCTTAACTTTTTGGGATAGTAGGAAAAATGTATTGCCAAGCAAATTTGAAAAAAATATTTTTTCATAATTGTACTTCTATAAAATTGTTCATATACAGAAATAACTAAGGATTTATTTATTTATTATTTATTACTGCAGATTGAACCCAGGAACATTGTACCTCTGAGCTACAGCCCAGTCCTTTTTACTTATTTTTTTTATTTTGAAACAGGGTCTTGCTAAATTTCTAAGGCTGACTTGGAATCTGCGATCCTCCTCTCTCAGCCTCCCAAGTATTGGGATCAGATAAGTAATGAGGAAGATGGGGGTTTCGAGATGAGTTATTTGAGAATATATTTACTGTTCCACATTTTAGTTAGGGGTAGTGTATTTACAATTAATTATTAAATAAAATATTTGTGCATTTTGTCTTTGATCATAATTTTATTAATACCACTAAACCCTACATCTTGGAATACATTGAAAATGAAAGATACAAATTAATCCCTTTTATCCTTGCCCCAATTTGGAAGGCCTGGCTGGGCGCCAGGACCACTGTCTTCCCCTGGTGAGATGCAGGCTGGCGCTGGGCTGTGAGGTTAACAGCATCACATGGGAAGTAATGCTGATACCAGAATCATCAAGGATCACTCATTCAAATGCAGTGCACGACAGTGACTTCCACGAGTCTTTTCCCAGTTGTTTCATCAAGAGATCTCATTTGGGAAAGATATTTATAAGATCAGTCTAAATGAAAAAAAAAAAACAAGAGCTTTATTTTCTCAGTTAAATTTGCCATTTCCAGAATCTTTAATGGTTCTTTTCCTGGTTTATTTGTCTTTTTACTGCTATTAGTAATGAGATAAATACAAACACAGACTAGTGTTTGTGAATGTTGGTTTTACAAAAGTCCTTACTCCTGTGTAGGTTAAAGACAAAAAGTAATGATGATGATGTACCATTCTTTGATAGTTTATTTTGTTTTACCAACAGAAGTAGCACCAAGTCTGTTCTTTTTTTTTTTT
Organism: Glis glis; assembly: GCA_004027185.1. Taxonomy (NCBI): domain Eukaryota; kingdom Metazoa; phylum Chordata; class Mammalia; order Rodentia; family Gliridae; genus Glis; species Glis glis. The sequence goes on from PVJS01004444.1 coordinate 16,690, forward strand.
TTTTGCTAAGGGATTTGATGATATCTACCACTATTCAATTTTAGCAGCAATATGTTTTCCTTACAGAAACTTTTGCTACAAAAATAGAAGAAAATTTGTTGTGCAAGTTGATGTTTTCTTTTTATATGGATTTTTGTGATATCAACCATTTGAAGAATTAAGACTTGCCACAAAGGTTTCTAGTGCATGTGATTTTATGGATATTATTTAATTTATTAAAAAACACATCTGTGCCCATTTTATTTAAAACTGGCAAATGTATATTTAGAAATATTGTGTGGCCATGAAAGAAAGCTATAAGAAGAAAACCAAACAGTTCATATGATGAGACACTCCTTTAGCAGTACTGTGGGTACAAAAGTACAAAAATGCCCGTTACTTGTAAGTTATTCTTGGTTAGAAATGTGCTACGATGTTACTAGGAATGAACACCTCTCAGACAGACTCTGGGGAGGACATGGCGCCTGGCACATTCTATTCAGAACAAAATAGTGCAAAGAATCTTCGAGGAAGCAGTCAGGCTGGGTGTGCGCCAGGACGTGCAGGCAGAAACATTGCATGTGTGTGGTTGGCAGAAAACTGGTCTCCGGAGATGTCCCTGCCCTAGTCCTGGGAACCTGTGACTCTGTGACCTTACATGGTGATGGGGTTTAGGGTTGTGAATTGGATTAAAGTTGCTGATTGAATGATGGTGAGTGGAGATGAACCTGGGTTATCCTGGGGTGCCTAATATAAGTGAATGAGTCCCTAAAAGCTGAGAACCTTCCCGGGCTAGGGCCATAGAGATCTGAGGATGGAGGAAGAGCCACAGAAGGACTCAGCCTGCTGCTGGAGTTTGGAGGCCAGGAGCAAAGGGAGACAGGCAGCCTCTACAGCCAGATCCTCAGCTCCAGCAGAGAACACAGCCCTCGATTCAGCCTGCTGAGACCTGTGTCAGGCTTCTGACCCAATAACTGTAATGTAATGACTGTTTCCAGTCACTAAGTATGTGCTTCTTATTTTTTCCATTAGCATTAGAAAACTGATTTGGTAAGAGAGAAGAGTCAGTGTTCCATGTTGAATGAATGAGTGACATTTTGGGTTTTAAGATACCATATTCTCTTTCCTGAGTTGTCTTTGTCTCCGTCTTTCCTCAGTTGCTGTGTGTGGGCCAGTCCATCATGTGAGTCTGCGTCAGTTCATGTCTTTCTGCTTCCCTGTCCATCCTTCCATCCCTGCCACTCTGTGTTTAACCTGGGTTACTGAAGCTACCTAGTACCTGGTACCTAGTACCTGGTACCTGGTACCATATCCAGGTCCACCCTTAGCTCCTCCCACCTGTTACATCTGGCGTCATGGCCCTAAAGTGAACGTGCTGATGTCAGTGCTCTTCAGTGGAAACTCCTCCATGCTTTCTCATCACCCGTAGGATGAAACGCTTCTCCCCAATGTGCGCCGACTCTTGCTCCCTGGCTTTCCTGCCTTCCCTGTGGAGCATCCTCACCGCCAGCTTGGCAGTTCTCCATTGAAGTGTCTTGCCCTCCAGAGACCTTCCCTGGCCTGCTAAATACAGTAGTTCCCCTTATCCGTGGTATCATTCCCCAGGGTTTCAATTACCTATGGACAGCCTTAGTCCAAAAGTACTAAAGGGAAAATTCTGGAAATAAGTATTTCATATGTTTCAAACCACTTTTACTACTGTATATTATTATAATTGCTGTATTTTGTTATTAGTTGTTGTTAATCTTTTTCTGTGCTTAATACACAAATTGAACTTTATCATAGACATGCACATATAGGGAAAAAACATATTTGTAGGGTCTGGTACATGCCTGCTTTCAGTGGTGAGGGTTTGTGGAAAGTACCCTTAGCATTCGCTACATCTAATTCCCCACACTGGTAGCGTTAAGAACCGCCAGCTCACCACTGAACTCACAGAACTGAGTACATTATCACACACAGTAGGATGACTCAAGTTTGTTTAAAAATCGAATGGGGTAATAAATTTATAAACAGAATGTCTTAATTTATTGGGTGTTTTTGCAAGTTGCATAAAGTTCTGATGTGGAGAAATCAAATATATAGGAGAATATATGAGACTAATAAGTACAAATACAGTAGAGTTTGGAAGGGAAACAATAGTAAATGTCTTTTCTATGGGGCTAATAACATGGTGTTTCCTGTGTTGAGAATACTAATTATTATTATAAGAGTTTAAACCATTCTAGGTACATAAGGCCATCTAAGTAGATACGCCTTACTCAGAAATCCTTACTGCCATGCAAATGGGGGAAACCCATCTGCTTGAGTCCTAAGCATTTATTTCATATTCTGTCAATCACCAACTCACTGGGGAAAACATGGTATAAAATCGAATTTTGTAAATGACTGGTATTGATAATTCTAGCTCCCTACTGGTTTGCAAATTCTTATCTTCCAGTTCTGTTGAAAAATATGCATTTCTTGTGCACAAAGATTAAATATGCTTTCATGGTTTAAATTAATTCTAAGTACTTAAAAATATACCAACCAGGGAAAAATCTACAGATGGGACAAAGCAGACCAAAGAAAGAAACACAAACTTACCCCGCAGGACTCCAGACCTCAGGCCGGCGCTCACTGATCTAAGGTGGCTCTGATCTTACCGCATGTAACATTTGTACACACGATTTAGCACCTAATTACACAGCATCTTGTCTCAGTAACTTTTGCATTTTAGTTTCACAGGTTATTTTCTCTCAGTTACTAATTTTTCAACAAACTAATAGAAAAATATAAACCTCATGGATGTCAAGGTCTTCCATAGGCACATTTGTTCATCCCTCTCCCAGAAAAAAAAAGAATTAATATGGGAAGGTTGATTGTAAATAAAGAATATTAGTTTCAGGAGTTTGAATACACTGGGCATGGTGGCACACATCTGTAATCCCAATACTTGGAGGACTGAGACAGGAGGATTACAGGTTTGAGGCTAGCCTCAGCAACCTAACATGGCTCTCAGAAACTTCGTGAGACCCTGTTTCAAATTAAAAAATGAAATAGTGCTGGGGGTGTAGCTAGAATGCCCCTGGGTTTAATCCCCAGTACCAAAAAAAAAAAAAAAAAGTTGGATTGATGCACTGGCCGGGTGAATAAGCTGTGGGTCAGCGAGGGTAGAGAGAACAACAAAACCTCACATTTCACCCCATACAATATTCCTTATCAGTAAATGGAAAATAATTATATGCCATGAGTATGGAAGTCAAGTTGAAACTAATACTACTGTGAAAACTTCCTCATGAAAAGTAAAATCCAGGAAAAACCTAGTGTTAGAAGTAAACATTTGCAAACAATTCCACAGGCATGAAAACCAATAGGATTACCTGGTGGACCAAATGCTGTCTAAATTTGTTAGGGCTGAAAGGAGGGTGAACTTAGTGGCTTAGAACAACAGTCATGGAACTTCTCCTCGTCTTGGAGGCCAGAGGTCAAGGTCAAGGTGTCAGCAGGGCCATGCGTCCTCTGAAGGTGATGGAGAATGGGCCTGTCCCAGACCTATCTCTTAGCTTCTGTTATTTTCTTGTTTGGTGGTAGCAGAACTCTGGTCTTTACCTGGACCATATGTCTGTATCCAAAGTTCCTTCTTCGGAAGGACACCAGTTCTATTGAATTAGGGGCATACCCAACTTCAGTATGAACACTTTAAAATATTTTAAATTTCTATTTATGTTTTATTTTATTTTTGTACTGGAGATGGAACCCAGGGACATTCTACCTCTGAGCTACACCCCCAGACCTTTTTATTTTTTATTTTTGAAACAAGGTCTTACTAAATCGCTGAGACTGGACTCAAACCTGTGATCCTCCTATTTTAGCCTCCCGAATACTGGGATTACAGGTGTGTACCACCATGCCCAGCTGAACACTATTAAATAATTGCATCTGCAGCAACCCTCTTTCCAAATAAATTTATATTCTGATGTATTGGGATTTGGACTTCAACATATGAAAACATATGAATTTTGGGAGACCACAGTTTAACCCATAAGCAATACTACATGTGAAATTAAGAAAGAAGTCAAGGGTGAGTACAGATATTTTGGACTGAGCCCTGAGAAGAATGGAATTGCCATTTACTGAGAAAGCAAAAACGGAATAGAGCCAATAGATGGGCTCTGTCGGATCTCCAGCCCCCAAAAGACTGGTTCTGATGGGCCCATGTTTGGAGGTTATGTCAATACTGTGGACAAGGTACCACAAATCAATAAAACAGTAAACTCTACAATACTTATCTGATTCTCTGTCTTTTGAATTTTTTTATACTTTTATTGGTGATTATAGTCTCACATCATAATGTAGTTCATGGCGATGGTGACACACATGCACACAGCACTTGGTGGACTCTCCCCCGGCTCCCTTCCCACTCCACCGCTTCCCCATACAGGATGTAGAGATTGACATTGGTATTCTCACCTATATACATAATGTCAGTGCAAGTGTTTCCTTCATTCATTCTCTCTCTTCCCCTCCCACTCCCCCAGGCCATCTCCCTCAGTGTCTACTCGGTGGAACAAGTTATGAAATTGATTACATAAGATACTTTTTAGCTACCTAAAGCATTTATAATTTTACTTAAAATGTAACCCTGGTAAACCAGATGTCTTCCAGAGTTCTGCAAATGTGGGTTTTTTCCCCCTCTAAATAAATGCAGCTTATGCATTTTAATCCCTGAGTTAGTTTATCATTTGAAGCCTTTTTTTGGCAAGAGTTGGTTGGCTGTGAATGGGACCTGGCAGGGAAGGTTTCCTTAGGGAATGAGGGAATGGAAGCAGAAGAGAAGCTTTGTGCACTGCTAGAGTATTTTTTCTTTTAAGAGGACATTGCTGTTTTATTGGTGGAAGTAACCATGGAATTTGATAATTAAAAGGAAGAATAAGCAAAATTCTAAGTGACGAGAAGTGAGAATTTTATAAAAAGCTGTGTCGAGCATGAATAATATCTTGAACACTCAATTCATTGGCCTGGATATGCTTCCGCTTAGACTCCTGCTGTAATCATATTTAAATGTCTGCAAGCTTTCATGCCTGCACAAAAAGATACGGGAAGGGGTGCCCCAGGATTTTCCCTTCCTCTTGTATTAGGAGATCATGCGCTAATGATATACTCATACGTCCATTGATTTAACGTACATTTTTCAGTTATTTGAAAACGGAAAGCACAAAATAAGCTTCAGAACTAATTTTGATAATGAGAAATTTGTGCTAACAATCCTCTTTTTATACTTCTATTAGTGCATTGCAATTATACATCACGGTGAGTGCATTCTACCTGTGAGCTACAGTCCCAGCCCTTTTTATTTTTTATTTTGGAAGAGGGTCTTGCTAAGTTGCTGAGGGTTTAGCTAAGTTGTTGAGGCTGTCCTGGAATCTGCAATCCTCCTGTCTCAGCTTCTCAAGTACTGGGATTACAGGTGTGCGCCACTGCACCTGGCTGCTAATAATCCTTTATGGTGGATTTTCTTACTGTGTACTCATTTAGTCTATTTTAATATTCATCCATTTAGATGGTTTTAAATATATATGTATATATTTTTAAAAATAAAATGGGATCTTGTTGTCCAAATCAGTCAGCATTGCCTGTCAGTTTTTGAGGGTAGAACATTGCAATAATTATTATCAGTCCTTTCTCACTATGTAATTAGAGCATTGAGTTTGGCAGGAGTTTCCTCATTAAACTGATTACCATCAGAGAATAAAAACTTTGAGACTGCATGGTCTAGAGAAGAGAAAAGAGAATTGATGGGGGGAAATTCTGGTTTCCTTCCCAGATTCAGAATAGCTCCATCATATGACTTGGAGAGCAAGTCAACTAATTCTATTTGTAGAATGTTAAATGCCGTCACCCACTTTCTTGGCATGGCACCCACATCCTTGATCCTGTTTGACCAACGTGTGACCAGCATGACTGCCTTTTGCTCGCCTAGTGATCAGTTTAGTCGAGATCTACTTTGCTTTACTTGTTAATCAGAAAATAGGATGAATGGATCACAAAACTATGGGATATGTACACAATGGAATTTTACGCAGCCACAAAGAAGAACAAAATCACATCATTTGCAGGGAAATGAAGAAAACTAGAGAACATCATGCTAAGTGACATTAGTAAGTCACTAACAGTAAAAAATCAGATGTTCCCCCTAATCTGTGGGAGCTAGATAGAATGGGACTTAGACGGGACTTAGAAGGGAAGAAGAAGAAATCTTTAGATGGACAAAGAAGGTGACCTGAGGGAGTTGGGAGGGGGGTGGAGGGAAACACACTATAGCACATGATGTACATACACAAACCTATAAGACTCAATCACTATCCGGAGCATGAAAGGGAGGGAAGGGGGAGGGAATAGGGTGGGATTGGAGGGAGGGTTAAATGTGCAATGTGTGCATGTATGATGTTCATACCCTGACATATATCAAAATGTATAATTACAATGCACCAATAAGTGAACATAAAAAAAGAAAATAGGGAGTGATAAGAAGGACAGAATTCCGAAGGTTGATATTGGTGCGGCCCAAGAAAGTATGGATCTCAAATTATAGCAGTCATGAATCTACTGGAGAAAACTGAATTATAAGGCACTAATGAACCTGAACACCCTAGGTGCATTTTCTTGCCATTATCATAGCAGGATTTTGTTGGAGATTGTGCTTGTGTTACTGTGCCCCATGAAAATATGTTCTACTGCAGCATTTGCCAAATACATTAGCAAAGCTATTTAGCACCTAAAAGTGTACCCATTACCCAGCAAATTGATGAGCCTTTCATATAATGTTAGTAATTCTTCACCACAATTAGCCATCATGGCACAAATGGCCATATCCTCTACCCCCTCCAGTCTTTCCCTCCTGTTTGTTCTGGCTGGTGCATAGTTCAGAACATGTTTCTGCTTTCATCCTAGTACTGATAGCATTTGACTTAATATCAACAGGTTCTTGTTTCTGGTACTAGACCATCTTCCTCTTGGTTTACTTCATTGACATCCTGAGCCTCTAAGCCCTTTCCTGGCATTGATCCATGAATCCACCCTCCCCAGGTCTGCTGGAGCAAAGTAACACCAATGGGGTGGTTTAATACAACTGCAATTTATTATTGTAGCCTCTGGAGGACTCAAGACCTAGATCAAGGTGTTGGCAGAGCCTTTCTTCCTCTGAAGCTCATAGAGGGGAATCCTTTATTGCCTCTTTAGCTTCTGGAAGCCCCAGGCCTGTAGGCGCATCGCTTCATGCTCTGCCTCTGTTTTTATGTGGTGATCTTCCATGTGTCATGTCTTCACAAGGATTTCAGTCACATTGGGCCTGGCCCATCCTACTCCTATGTGACCTCATCTTAACTAATTGCATCTGTAGAAATCCTATTTCCCAATAAGGTCATATTCACAGGCACTAGGGAGGTAGGTCCTCAATATCTTCACAGGGGACACAGTTCAACTCATAGCACTTGTGTTCTTGGGCTCCTAACTCTGCTGTGTGGCTGTCATTCTTTCCTCTAAGCAGACTGTCTCAGATCACACTTTTGGCACCAGTTTTGTTCCCAATGACTCTGCAAGTAAGTCTTTGTTTTATGACTGATATTTATATGCTTCCTGTATAAACCCCATGTATCGTCCAATATGAAAGAGACCAAAAACGAAATATTTGAACAAATATTTATATCAACATTCATTAAAAACTCATAATCATTATTTATAGAAAATCTTGTATATACCTGGTGCTCTATAAGCATTATATATTCAGCCTTTACAACAGCCTGCCAAGTAGGAATTGTGTTTGTTTTTCAGAGAACAGAGGACTAAATTCATATAATAATGGGTCATATCAGAACTGAATCAAAGGCTCCTGCTTATAACATACCTCAGTGACATTGCCACACACACAGAGGTTCCAGGACTGCATTTTGGAATGTTTTCCTAGCAACCAGTGACAAGCACATGGTGGGCACTGAGAGGGTGGCGCATAATCTAGGGTAGGGGTTAATGTGACTTCATGTCACTGGTCTGTTGAGTAACCCAGGAAAGATTATTTTAGAGAAATTTAAAATCTTCATAAATAAAATGGGACTCTAATACCTCAACTGAACATGGCAAACAATAAATTAGATTTTATATCAACCTTACTTTTAAACACTGGAGCAAAAACTCCAAATAAAATCCAATCCTCAAGTGTTAACAGTAATCATAGCAAAGTTAGTTTTATTCCAGATATGTAAGGATGACTCAACATTATAAGACTAATGAGTGAAATTTAGTCAATGAATATTCATCAGAAGAAAAACATTATGGTCACCTCAACAGATGCCCCAAAATACACTTGACAAAGTTCAATACCTAATCATGATTTAAAAATAATTCTCTTAGCAGAGTTAGTATAGAAGGGAAATCTTTAACTCATTAAGGAGTTGCTGATCAGAATATTATAGTTATCAGTGAAATATTAGTACTTCCATTAAAATCTAGAATAGTATCACATCATCTATAATATTCAACATTATACTTGGGATACTAAGCAATCATAAACATCAGAGGTAAAGGAGTAGGGAAGCAAGAGACATGCCATTATTTGTACATTTTATAATGATAGACCCAGAAAACTCAAAGGAACAACTGGCAAGCTACTGTAACTAATGAAACGAGTCCATTAAAATATCCAGCTCAGATCTCACAGTGCAAAAGCCAATGGTTTTCCTATATCCTAGCCATAGATAACTAGAAAATATAACATGCAGTCTGTTTGCAAGAAGAATATATAGATAAAATCCTAACAAAAATATGCTGAACTCTTTAGGAGAAAATTATAACAGTTTATAGAAGTCTATAAAGAAAACTAAAACAAAAGGAAACAATACCAGGTTTGTGAATAGGAAGGCTTACTACAGAAGTCTTGTATTTAAAGTAGAAAATTAATTCTAATAAGCAAATATAATACACTCCCACTCAAAACCCCAATATGATTTTCTCAGGAGTGGCAAAAAATGATTAAAAAATCACATGTAAATGTAAATGAATGAAACAATCCAAGACAATTTGCAAAATAATAATGTTAATAAGACAAAGTATGCACAGGCAGTGTGCTGGTTTCCATTGGAATGAGTTACCTTACTAAGTCTTTAAAACAATGACATAAGACTCAGAATAGACTCATAGATATGTGAGAATTTCATTTGTGAGAGAGAGGAAAAGGAGACTTTCTCAATCAGTGCTATTATCTTAACGTTGACTCATTAGTGTCTATGTGAAAATCAAGGTAAAATCAGATTTCTGGCTTCACACAAAAAACATAACTTCCAGGTTGATTAAAGGCCTAAATATTTTAAATGTACAAAATACTGGGTAAAGTTATGGTGACTTGGTCTTCATTGGAGTTGATCATGGCCCTCGTATAGATTTGAGAATAGGACTAAGGGTCTTTGGTACTGTATTGAACATCAAGTTATTGGACAAATTTGAGAATAATATGTGGGAACAACTTTAATAACCAGACTATGAAAGTCTGGGGTCCTGAATATATGTCATGGTGCGTGCGTGTGTGTGTGTGTCTATGTCTCTGTAGAACCTGAAATCTTTTTTGAAATCTTCTAAAAACACTCTCAAATAACATTAGAACAGAAGTGGTATCTTTGGATTTTGAACATATCTTCTCCCAAAGTAGTAAACTTGAAGGGAACAATGTTCATTGCACAAATAGGGACTGTGCCTTTGATAAGAAATCAGTCCTATTAACATATGAGGCCCTGTCAATACATATTCATTTATTTGTCCTTCCAAGCAAAAGTACATTAAAAAATTGAACACATTTTCAATAGGAAGGAGCACTAGTCCCCCATTAAAATGCAACTGTAGTTCGCCTTTTTATTGCAAATTCAAGATTAGCTGTATAAAATAATTTTACTAGAAATAATCCCTCATAGCTCATCTTAAATCTAGCAGCCATGTTGTTCAAGCACATACACATGCACCATGAGTCCTTTATTAAGGGATAGGAATTTGTGTAAAGTCTAGTGATTTCCAATATAATTAACCAACTCTTTCAAATGGAGTTAAAGTAATACTTTTTTAATTCATTAAAACCTTAAAATGCCCCAAATCTAGTCTTCTGAGATATAACAAATAAACTTTCCAACTGCCCAACATAGTAAGTGTACCAGTTGCAGATAGGTGATTAGAACAGTAAGGGTTAGGGAGCCTACCTCACTGTGTGCCATCATGGCTAAATGTATTGCCATGAAAACCTTTCCCTAGAAGAGTGGCTGAAATATAGTGCTTAATAAATCATGAACTACAGTTATTAGTACAGTTGCATTTATTTTACTTATGATTTATGTTTGCTTTCAAATATTTTGCTGAGTTGATAATGTACTTGGAGACATTTAATATGTCTTGATTAGGCATAGACTACTTCAATCTAGGTATAAACATGCATAACAATTTTGCTTAGTTCTATTTAACCAGAGTGTTGTTTAGTGATACTGTTTTATCTTTCACAGTCTCAGCTCTGGTTATTCGGAATACCATACAAAGATACTGTTGTTTACATTAAGAGAACCCGTAGATAAAGATTTGTTCTTTTCACCCATATTTCTGGAGGGAAATAACTTTCTCATTGTTGTGTAGTTCAGAAATCCTATATTAGGATCATGAGATCATTCTAGTCATAACATATCACCAATATACGGCTAGCTCCAGCTGTGGGCGTGTGTATGTTGTTGAAGCGATGGGATTTTATTATTGAAGCAATTTGGATCTTTTAGAAGCCAAACATGAGGAAGATAGAGTCTGTTCCTTGGACATTTTTATGATCTTATTCCTCCAACTCTATTCGAATCTTAGAGAAAGTGTTGGAACCCTAGTGCAATAATAATATAAAAATTTGGATAAGCCTTAAAATTTCCCTGGGACTCATCGGTTCATTTTGTTATCACAAATATGAGAACTTTGCATAATAAAATGTAAATATTTATTCACAGAAGTTATTAAGGAAAAATAATGCCAACTCTGAAGGTGAGAGATCTTGAGGAAAAGTTCTATATTTTTTACTTTGTTTCAGGTTTTTTCTGCCAAAAAAGAGCTACTACTTTGCTTTAATAATTTTAGCATAGTTCCACATTGTTTTTGTTCTGTCTAGCATCTGAAAGCATTTTATCTACCGATCTCTCCTCAGTTATTCCTTAACTTTAGGACAGAATTGAATTATCAACATCAATTAATTTTCATAACATCTCTCCGGAAAATGAGCAGCATTTAGTTTTCTGGGTTAGGTACTGAGGGACTTAAGGTGTAATGCTTTATTTATAACCACCTCAATGATTTATCTGACACAGAGCATCTTGGGAAGCTGCCTCACTTTAAACAGTGTTAATAAATTAATAGAGTAACAGAAAGAAGTCTCCAGGAACCATGCAAATTGAAGAATTCCCTTCTGAGAGGGCGAGCTTCCACTATGCTATTCTAAAATGGCATTGTGGCAGCTGTAGACGTAATCCTGACTACTGAGAAGGAAGAAGCAGCCCTGTCCTCCCGGGGTGGATCTGGTCCTCTGAGCTGTATCTATGATGGCTGTGGCAGGCCGGGCAGCCTTCGCTTGGCCTTGGCGCTTGTCTGTTGTGCGCACACACTTGCAGAATGGCCTGTGCTCAACACCAGGGTGGCATCAGGAAACCTCCAGGCAGTGCCGTTGATAGCAGCAACAGCCACGCACATGTGTCCTTGACCACCTGGTCAGCTCACTCTCCAGCCTGAGACTGACCCAGGAAGAGCCTGTCCAACAGAAAGCTCAAGTTCTAACACCCAGTCCTGATCGCACCATGTTATGGTTTGAATTTAGAACTCCCCCAGGCCTCCCGAGACAGCCATGTCGGAGGTGGGGAAGACAGTGCAACCATGTTGGAGGTGGGCTTGGTTGCTGAGGAAGGGCCCCTGGGGTTATGGCCTTGGGGATTATATATGCACTCCCTCCTCCCCTTCTGGCCTCCTGATGTGGGAGCAGAACCTTCCCTGCCTCTTTCTGCTTCTCACACCATGCCTTGAGCTCTGTGGACGTCACCTGGCCTAACATGGACTAAACCCTCTGGCATCTCCAGAAATGTGGGGAAATAAATCTTCTTTCCTCTGAGTTGTGGTCATCAGGTATTTGGGGTTACAGCACTGAGAATGCTGGCTGAGACACACTGGAATGTCATTGCTTTCCCTATGGAGAAGAAAGAGGGAGAAGAAATCTTTCCCCTAGAGAATACTGGGGGAAATGCTGATAGCCCATCTCCACATCTTGATACTACCTATTACGACGTTTCTACTGTTTGACCTGCAAGTGTGGGATACTCCTATACATTTTATTTTATACTTTCCTTTTTTCTTCCCACTGACAATATGTTAGTAGCATATTTCCATCTCATTCTTTCTTTCTACTGTGTTAAATAGTGCAGATTTATTTTGATAGAACATACATTATGCAACCTATTCATTTTATTCACTTCAAATTGGAACTCAACTTTTTGAAATAACTTTTCATATTTGATGTTCAACTTACTGACAAGTATTTAAAATGGTTATTTCTTAAAACCACACTAGCATTTCTTTACATCAGCTCTTATTATTTATGATATTCCCTTTTACAATTTCTTATATACCCTACTTCCAAAGAGACGGCTTACAAAATAACTAGTGACTATTTTGACTAACATACTATCGTATCCATCTTCTAGGTATATGTGAATACTGTAAAGTTTGGATAAATTATGTTTCAATGAATTATAATTTCCAATATATACTATAATCATTTCTATTTTGTTGTCAGAAAATATAAGCTTTGCACAGTCATGCACTGTATAATGATATTTAGATCAACAATGGACCGTATGTATAATGGTGTTCCCATGAGGTTATATCCCCTAGTGAAGTCGTAGCCCTCTTAGTTTGTACAAATATGCTCTATAATGTTTGCAGGTGATGAAATTGACTAATGACAGATACATATCTCAGATTGTATCACTGCGTTAAGTGACGCATGACCTTTGAAGGTGTTGCAATTAGACCAACAACTCTAATGAAGAGGAATATTTCATTTTAGCTTTGTGAGCACATAGAAGAAGATAGAGATAGGTATAATCACTTAATTTGCATGGGCAATAGAAGAAAATTGTGGTACGAATTATCCAGTATTAGTTAACTATTATTGCACAACAGTATTCCATAAAGTTACTGATTTAAGAGAACCCCTGCCTACTATCTCACAGTTTCCAAGGATCAGACACCTGGGCCTGGCTGAGCTCATCCTGTGCTCCCAGTGTTATCTGCTAAAGTCAAGGGATCTGCCCGAGTGTGGTCTCTTTTGCAGAGCTGACTCCAGAGTGACCCATTTCCATGCCTCCTCTGGTTGCTGGTAGAATCCATCTCTTCTGAGCGATGAAATTTATGGGCTTGCTTCTTCAAAGCCTGCAATGGAGGAAGGTAGTCTGCTGCTTCAAGTCACACATCTCTAGCCTCTTTTGAAGGATGCACCTGATTAGGCCAGGCCCACGAGGATTTTCTCCCTTTTGATTAACCAGGAAGTCAGTCGCTTAGGGACCTTAATTCTACCTGAAAAAATATTCCTTTGCCTTTGTCATATAGTATAGTCTAATCATGGGAGCACATCCATTATATTCATGGGTTTTCTTGGGCCTGAAAAAGAAAGGATAAGGAAAAGGCATGAATGGGGATCATTGGGGGTCATTTTAGAGTTCTTTGAGTCTGTAGTATGTGATAGATCCCTTATCATGTTCATCTATTAGCCACTTAAAGCAGTTATTTTTCACAAAAATTGAACTGCTGTCTATTTCTCACTTCATGTGTCTTTTTCCCATTGTCTGTTTGACTTCCACGAACATTTGCTGGATGTGCTATCTGTATGACACAGGTCGTCACTGTTTGGCCATATCTTACGCCATTTTCGACTGGGCAACAGTAACTCTTTTACAGTGTCCAGGCCACATTTGCCCCATTGCTCTTTTTGACATACAAGTAGCACTTGGGCTCATCCCCTAGTGAGTTCTGTGGACCATTGCTATACTCACTGTGTCTGGTTCTGTGGCTGCAGCATGTGGTCCATCTGGCGACCGTGGCTGGAGCACCCCGCTATGTAGGCGGTTTCCACATCTGCTCCATCACTCTTCCCAATTCCCTGCCCAGCCAGCACTTTTTAAATTTTTTTTGCAGAACTTGGGATAGAACCCAGGGGCATTCTACCTCCAAGCTATACCCCCAGCCCTATTTTTTATTCTTTATTTTGAAGCAGGTTCTTACTAAGTTGCGGAGAGCCTCACTAAGTAGCTGAGGCTGGCTGTGAACCTGCGATCCTCCGGTCTCAGTCTTCCAAGTACTGGGATTATAAGCATGGGCCACCACGCCTGGCTCCAGCCAGCACTTTCTAAGCCAGGGCTTCATAGAAAGGCATGGCCATGCTGTTACTATGGCCCTAGTGATCAGAACCTTATCTCCTCCTCCGATGACTCTGGGAAGGAAACTAGAAACTAGAGAGCAGGTGACATCATTGCAAGTGGCAAATTGGAAGCGCTGCCAAGATGAAAGCGCAGCACATATTTGAGTCACGAGTGGGATCATGCGCGGGTCTGCCGCACACTGAACGCGTGCATGCAGAGGAGCAGGACGTTATTTTGTCTGGCTTTCTCCTTCCACGCGGAAGCACACCAAGTGGGAACTCTGCCTGCCTCCTCCTGGCCCCTTGCTTGTCTCTCTTTAGGGCTCCTTAGGGGGGCCTGGGAGAAGGAGCTGGGAGTGTAAGATCCCCACCCTGTCTCCCCTCTTGGGCTGCGCCTCTCCTTTATTCACTAATAATTCACGAAGCTGCTAAGGGCAGTGTTGGTTCCTCCGTGGAGCTGTGCCTGCGCGTCAGCATTAGGATCCCCCTGGGCCATGGTCTGAGCCCCATTTTCCAGAGTCCACTAGACTAGAAGAGGGGTGAATGTTTTCATGTCCATTTGGCTGCATCCTTCCTCAGTCTCTTACTTGGTTCTAAACTGGGTCAGTGAACATGAGTGGGCAATTTGCTCAGAGCTCTGAAATATTAACAGCATAGGCGTGGGGGGCTTGTTTACACAGGGTTATGTGAAAGAATGATCAACATGTAGAAGAGAAATGAAATCCAGGAATCACAATGGAATCTAACGCGTGGACCCAGACAGTTCAAAAAGAAAACAGAAAAGAAGTTGAATTGGGCCAGAACAAATGATTTTTTTTGAAGTATTGATTGAAATAAATCTGTGGTGGTGTATTGATTGCCTAAAGAGAGCCTACAGAATGGAAGAAAATCTTTGCCAGCTACTCCTAAGATAGATGACATATATATATATATATATATATATATATATATATATATAAAACACAACAAAAACAAACAACATCAAAAACCAAATAACACAATTAAAAATGGGCTATAGGCCGGGCATGATAGTGCACATCTATAATGCCAGTCCTTGGGGAGCTGAAATAGGAGGTTTGCAGGTTCAAGTCCAACCTCAGCAACTTAGCAAGACTCTCAAAAACTTAGCAAGATCCTGTTTCAAAACAAAAAATTAAAAAAAAAGGACTGGAGGGTATAGTTTGGAGGATCAAATGACCCTGGGCTCAATCCCCAGTAACTCCCTTGCTATTGAACTCAGTAGACGCTTCTTTTTTTTTTTTTGCGGTACTGGGGATTGAACCCCGGGACGTTCTACCTCCGTGCTACACCCCCGGCCCTATTTTTTATACTTTATTTTGAAACCGTGTCTCACGAAGTTGCGGAGGGCCTCACTAAGTAGAGAAAAAGACAGAGAGAAACAGGGAGAGAGAGAGCGCTGAGGCTGGCCGCAAACCCGGATCCTCCGGTCTCCGCCTCCCAAAGTACTGGGATTACAAGCGTGCGCCACCACGCCTGGCAGTAGACGCTTCTTAAAAGAATCACTGACACTTCTTTGTAGCTTTGTTAAATTCAGTATTGGAAAAATGATCACATTAGGGAATTTGTAGATTAATGAGTCTGTAATGAGGAAGGTAGTATGAAATTGGAAAGGTGTAGGCTTTTTTTCAGTTCAGCTGGGCGGCAGCTCAAACTTGGCTCCATGGAACACTCCTTGTTCCCTCCTATGGAAAGGATTAGTGTTCTCCATCCATCTGTTGCTGGGAAGTGTGAGAGAGTCTTCGTGAAACGCCAGTGACTGGCTGTGTGTCTCAGTCACAGTCCTCTTCTACGCCTAGCTTGAAAGCAGCGCGTCAGTGCATTTACCTACAGCAGCATCCCTAGAAAGGAAATGAAGTGGTTGGCTTGGAACCAAGGTTAAGGGAGGTTATGACATTTAAACTGGAGGAAATGAAGAGTCCCTTATCGTGTAAAGAAACTCTTACAGAACCCCATGCATCTCGCCACATGCCTTGTTCTCCACCCAACACTGAAATCCCTAGCTATTTTGGGGTGGGCTTGTTGGATCATGGGTGACACTGGTGGTCTGCATAACTGCGGGTGCTGTGGCACTTTCTGTTTTGGGGGTTTGGGGATGGCAGTCCATTGATTCAGTCACATTATACATTCAGAGGCTTGCCAGATGTGTGGTCTAATTCAAGGTGATGAAAGGTGCCTTCCACAGAGCAGCCACCAGGGCCCCGGCACTCCCCAGAAAGAGGGCAGAGGGAAGAGGCCAGGGGCCCTTGCAGGGAGTTCAGTGTGGGTAGAAGCCGCCCCTCTCATCCTCCAGGTGAGGAGAGGCTGTGGGGAGACTGGAGCGTCTTCTCTTGCTAAGGTCATGACACTCACTGGCAAAGCTGAGGCCCAGCTGCTTCGCATGGAGGGAGATGTGTCACCCCCCAGGCTTGCTGAAGCCGATGGTGGGACGCTGTGGTGGGTAGATGGACAGTTTTGCATTGACTTTCTGTCTTCTGAGAGATGAGAAAGATGGAAACCTGTGCCTGAGGCTCAGCTTTGGGCAGCAGAGGACAGATGAGATCGGAACCGTGGACATGTTGGAGGGACACCAGAGTGTGTGTTCAGCCATGTGTCTTGAAGGTCGCGGAGGTGGTCAGCTGGAGGCCCTGGCTCTGCCTCCAGAAGAACTCTGATGCCCAAGGCAGACGCCGGGGTCTGGGGTCACACAAGGCAACAGGGACTTTGTCTTTCCAGGAGCTAGATAGGAAGAGCCCCCCACAGGAAGTGGACATCATATTAAACAGGAAAGTCACCAGGGCGGTTCTCTTTCTATCCTTCTCTTGTCCTTCCCCAGATCCTAGCGGGGGGAGAGAGAAAAGAGAGAGGGAGGTTGCAAGAGAGGGGGAGGCTAAGTTATGAGTGATGTTGGAGTCTGAAAATTAACAAGTGCTAAGTCCTATTATCTGAAACCACAGTGTTTTAGCTACCAAAGGAACTGAAAATTTAATAAATTGGACTGAGCTATCATTAAAGAAACCAGCAGCCCAGCAGGAAGGGGAAGTTTCACAAGTCACAGCAGGTAGCAGATATTGGAAAAATAAAGCCATTTGCTGTTTGTACATCAACAAATGGGGTACTCCTGGCGTAACCAAGGTGCTGCTGTGAACAGCTGACCTCTGCTTCAGGAACGTGCTGGAAAGCAGCTCTTGTCCTAAGCCCTGTTGCAGGTGAACCCATCCCACCCCTGGCTGGGTGCTCTGGTTCTGCTCTGCAGCCTGCCTCCGCCCCCCAGGTGGATTTAAGCCAGCAGGGCTCGCTCCCACCCCTGTGTGTTTTCACCGGTTGTGTTGTCATCAACAGGTCGTGACTTACATAGCACTAGACCAGTGGACTATGAGGACATAGTGTGAAACACAGTTATTGTTTCAATGCAGGCCACGAGAAATACTTGAAGGTGAGAATAAAAAGCTGTTGTGCTAGGGTGTATGAGAAAGCAGTAAAAGGAGGGAACGGGGAGGGAATAGGGTGGGATTTGAGGGAGGGCTAAATGAGCAATGTGTGCATGCATGCTTCTGATACCCTGACACTTATCAAAATGGATAACTACAATGCACCAATAAATGAATATGTTTAAAAAAATAAATTACCATGCATTTTCCCCCTAAAAACAAAGGTCTGAAAAAATCCAAGATTGGACTTCACTCTATTGCGGATTTTGTTGTTGTTGTTGTTGTTGTTTTAATTTTCTTCAGTTCTTTTAGAGGAACACGAGCCCACAGAGGATGCACCATGCATCATATCTCATGTGTGGGGACAATGTGCCACCTGACCCAAGGCTTAGACTCAGAAAGGGCCTGTCCTGCCATTAAAAAAAATGGGGGGAGGGAAGTATATTATCTTCTAAGTTTAATAAAATATGTTTAAAGGATGTACCAGTTTTTGTCAATTTATTTGTATTAAATGATTTTAGAGGATTTTTTGACTAAGTTTAAATTCCAGAAGAGTTTTAGACTTGCAGAGTTATGGTGAAGATAGTATGGAGAATTCCATATGGCTCGCATCACTTCCCTTATTATTAATATCGAACATCTGTATGGTACATTGGTCATGATTAATGAAGCAATATTGATACCTTATTACTAACTAAATCTCATAGTTTATCCATATTCCCTCCAGTTTTTTTCTGATTTTTTTTTTGTTGTTGTTCCAGGGTCCCATCCTATTTTGTTTTTTATTTTGAAACAGGACCTCATAAAATTGCTGAGGTTCTCCCTAAGTTGCTGACAGTGGCCTTGAACCTGTAATCCTCCTGTCACAGCCTCCCAAGTACTGGGATTGCAGGAGTGCACCACTGTGCCAGACTTTACTTTTTTTTATTTTTGTGCAACTGGGGATTGAACCTAGGGGCATTCTACCTCTGAGCTATACCCCCAGCCCTATTTTTTATTCTTTATTTTGAAGCAGGGTCTCTAAGTCATAGAAGGTCTCACTAAGCAGCTGAGGCTGGCCACAAACCTGGGCTCCTCCTGCCTCAGCCTCCCAAGTACTGGGATTATAAGCATGCACCACCACATCCGGCTTACTTTACATTTAATAATCACGTCTGTTTAGCTCCTGGCTGTTGGTTTATCAGGTTTGGCTTGTTTTTGATGACCTTGACAGTTTGGGGAGTACTAGTCAGATATTTTGTAGAATATCCTTGAGTTGGAATTTGTCTGATGTTTTTCTCATGATTCGCCTGGGGTCATGGGCTATGGGAAGAAGCCCGGCTGGAAAAGTGCCTTTCTTATGAAAAACATCACTATCTGGGTACATACTGTCAGCATGACTTACCTCCATGGATGTTGATAATGGTCACCTGGCTGGAATTTCTGATGTGAATCACCTGGAGAACTTGCTGACCATTCAAAACCTGGGGTTTGGGGATTTTTATTCTAAAATTAAAAGATATAGATCACAAGTAGTCTGGGACAACTATGGCAAGAACTGGCACACAATAAACTCGAAAGTGATTTTGGCTCTGAAAAATCTTTTATTCTGTGACTATCCCAGAACCAACAGCTAGGTGCTGAAACTTAGGTTTCTGGAATAAGCCAGGGGCTGTCAAATCATGACATCTGTCATCATCACTGGAGAGCTAATGAAGAAGACAGGCATGTGGTGCCATTGACAGCCCGGGCCTGGGCAACTGTATTTTCAACCCGTTTACAGGGGAATTCAGATAGGACTGAAGTTTGCAAACTAAAAGTAAAAAATGTTGGATGTAGGATAATTTTGTTGTGGGAAGATACCTGTTGTTTTTGTGTACCAAGAAGCCAGTCCCCTGCATCAGCTATGGTCACCAGTGTTAATTAGAGGAGCCTCTCTCCCAATTCCCAATTCCTCTGCTAGCCTCTGTGTAAGACATGGGAGCGGGCCTTGGACTCGAATCTCCTGGAGGGTCCACCAGCTCCATCTTCCTGGTCTAGGAACATCCTTCCAGGGTTGAAAACATGAGGAAACTTGACCTCATTAACTGATGATAAGCAGATGAAGAGGAAATAGGAATATAAATATTGTATCTTCAGCCGTTAGAAGTGCATTCTTTAGATCAAGACAGATAAGTATGTGTATATAGATACACACGCAGATATATATGTATATATACATTTTTCCATTTTGAAAATGAGAGTGACTAATAATCAACATGGCTACCATACAAACCAATGCGTTTTGTTTTCTATCAACAAACAAATTGATGTGTGCTTGAAATATATCCCAATCCATCAGGCATGGTGGAGCATGCCTGTAATCCCAGTACTTGGGAGGCTGACACAGGAGGATGGCAAGTTTGAGGCCAAACTGGGAAATTTAGTGAAACCACTTCCAAAATAAAAAATAAAAAGGGCTGGGGGTGTATCTCAGTGGTAGAGCACCCCTGGGTTTCATCCCCAGTACCACCATCAAAAGAAAAAAAGGATAAAGAAATATACTCCAGTGTATTTTTTGAATAAGAAATGAGGCGATAATGTTAAGATTTATTTAGAAATTATCTCAAACTACTACTTGAATGTCCTTTCAGATGAATATTAACCAGTTTCAATCCTACATATCAATGCATTATCTTTTTGTTTGAAAACATGTTCCATATTTTATTTCCTCTGACAAATTGTTCAGAAAAGCAAGTGCAAATTTTAAAAGTTAATTTCTATGGTCAAGCCTACTGCTCATTCTCTTGGTATTCAAAATGAATTTAATGGCTTCTTCATGATTTTCTTTGAAAGTTGATTGACTATTAATTTGTATGTTTGTTGTATGCCATTTTTTATTAAGTCCTGATAGATGGTAACTTGTAAAGCAAAACAAGACCTTCAGTATTCTGTCCTTAAACAGCATCTGGTGTTAAGGCTACATTCATCATAACTAATTCTGCATCATGATAATTTCATCTGCCTATAGTGCTGATTAAATAATATTTGTTTTCAGCAATATTATTAATAATTTCCCCAATTACTAATCTTGCACAAAAAGGGAAGGATAAAAATGAATTTTACCACATGAAAAAGTCATTACACTTATATAGATTTATTGCAGTGTTAAATTTATGTGTGGGGTCTCATTACGGAGATGGCCCTCATTCTCCCTTGAATGCATATTTCTTGCTTTCCTAAACGAATGTCTGCCCATGTCTCTGAAAAAAAGAAAAAGAAATTGATGTGTGGATGCATTTTTTCCTGTTACTTTCTAAAATGGGCAAGTGGATGCTGGCAGATTATGGAGAGGAAGTTCGGTGCTCAGTGTCCTCCGTTAGCGTTTGTGGTTGATTTCATAGCAGGCAGAAACTGTTGAGCACAAAAAGCTTCCTGTGTTATATTGTCATTCCGCCTTTGCACCGACTCCAGACAGTCAGACACAGGATGATGGCCGGGGTCATCTCATATTCCGCTCTTTGAGAAAAGAGTACATTTCTTTTCACTAGTCCAGAGCATAATTTATTTCCGATTCCACATCCATAGCAGACTCACTTCATGATGAGTCATTCTGGGAACTTTTATTTGGAGGTAGAAGATGAGTTCAGATGACACGTGTTTTGCTACCTTGAACCTCCTTCCAACCCACAGGCTCCCTTCTTCTGCTTTCACAGGAGAGCTAGTTTTATCTCTTGGGCTTTGGGTAGCATTTCATTGGAACAAAGTCTTCAAAGACCAAAAGCTCTTTGGACCATGCTGCTCTTCTGAAATTCATAGTAATATATTACCTTCTTAAAGGAAAGGGACACTGAATGCTTCATCTATGGTTTATTCTTTTTTAACTAAGCTTTTAAAATGTTTATTGGTACACTGCAATCATGCATCATAATGAAGTTCAAAGCAATAGGGACATGCATGCACACAGCACTTGGTGAGCCTCCCTCCGGATCCCACCCCACTCCCACAATCCTGAGATCAGTATTGACCATTTTGTATATGTACATCATGTCAATTGAAGGGTTTCCTTCATCAAGTCTCCCTCCCCTGGACTCCCTCCATCACTCCACTGGGGGTTCACCTACTTTATCTGGGTCTCTCTTGTATCCCAATTTCTCCCTAGCTTCCACATAAGAGGGAAAACATATGACCCTTCATTTTTTTTTGTAACTGGCTAATCTCACCTGGCATAATATTGTCTAGTTCCATCCATTTCTCTGCAAATGACATAATTTTGTTCTTTATGGCTGAGTAGAATTCAGTTGTGTATATATCCCATAATTTTGTAATCCATTCATCTGTTGATGGATACTTAGGCTTGTTCCATAATATTTTTGGCAATCGTCAAGAATACAAACAATAATAAATGCTGGCAAGGATGTGGGGAAATAGGAACTCTAATACAAGTGTGGTGGGATTGCAAATGAGTCCAGACACTTTGGAGATCAGTGTGGAGGTTCTTTTGAAGACTAGGAATGGAACTACCATATGATCCAGCTATAACACTTCTGGGTATTTGTCCAAAGAAACTGAAGCTAGAACATTCTAGTGATACATGCATATCCATGTTTACAGCAGCACAATTCACTGTAGTTTATTCTTTAAAGCAAAGTTCTTCAATATTTAGGGTTCATATAACTCTTGGAGAAATTTGAATATGCCCTGGGACTCCTTAGTAAAATTCACAAATGCATAGACATCTAAATTTTTGATGACAGTTTAAAGTAAATACTCAAAGTTCTCTGTAAG
Source organism: Glis glis (assembly GCA_004027185.1). Taxonomy (NCBI): domain Eukaryota; kingdom Metazoa; phylum Chordata; class Mammalia; order Rodentia; family Gliridae; genus Glis; species Glis glis. The sequence goes on from PVJS01004444.1 coordinate 39,286, forward strand.
CTCTTCCATGGACCCCATGTTAAGAATGCCTATCTAAATATCACATCACTGTTATTATTAATTCCAACACTAGAAAACTTGAGACTGGATTTTACATTCTGCCATAGTGAATTCCATAGAGATATAATTTCATCTAAATATAAAATGTTAGGAATGAAATAAAGTGTAATAACTATTTGTATAATTTTAGAGAAGCAAAAGTAGAAGCAATAGAGAAAAAGACGAAGCTTTCACTTAAATGAACACTTCAAGTTTCTAAATCACTGTAAATTTTAGTACCCATGAAAAATAAGAAAAAATCATAGCATATGCACATACTAGAGAATTAATCTCTCTTCTATAAAAAGAATAGTCCATAAGAAAATCACTATCTCCATAATTGAAAAATGGTCAAAGATCATAAATGTGAGAATTGCAAAATAAGAAATAAAAATGGCCAAGAGTTGCAACTGTTCTTCAGATAGTGCACTTGATGAGAAAATCCAAGTACCTGGCAGGGTCTTCTGATGCGCCTACTGAGCTCATAAATCCAACTTGCACAGAGCAAATTTCTTATGTTTCAGAAGCCCTAAAATTGTACAGATCTTTAAGGCAATAATCCCATCCCAAAGTGTTTGTCTTCAGGGAATGGACAAATAAGCAAAGGTTTCCATTGCAGTCTCTTTCAATAGTGGGAAATGGGAGACATGTTTAATATTCAGAACAAATTATAAGCTATCAGCTAATTAAAGAATATGGACTCATTAAAATTAATACATAAATGATTGCCAATACAGAAGGGGTTAACAGATATTAATTGAAGACTACATGCTACAAAGCAACATTATAGAATTTTGTTTCTATACATGTATCTGTGAAAATGTCATATATATAAATATATCTATATCAACATATTAGTGTTGGTTTTCTTTAACTGCTGTAATTTAAGTATTTTAGTTCTCTTCTTTGTAATTGTATTCTTTATTTATGTTTAATATTTTTTCTTATAGTCATGCACTAACTAGGTAATTTAAAAAAATTTAAAGTTCAAACTGAAATCTAAAATAATGATAATATGGATCTATGGAAAATTTATATATTTCTAGAAAGGTAAGAAATTTAGACTTTCCTTCCAGGTGCAGAAAGATTAAACGCATTAGTTAATGGTCAAATCATCTTATTACTGGGGTTTGGAAATATCAGAAAGCTTTTCATTTCATGTATATAATCTGATTTTATGAGTACAACTAATGAGAATATATGACTCTAATGGAATCCAACTCATATACATGCAAGACAGGATGTGGTTTTTCTTTTGTTTTATATGGATATAGTTTCTTTCATAACCCAAAAAGAAGGACATAGCTGAGTTTCAGGGAGTAACAAACTAGTCACCTGGCTGCTCCTTTCATGGACACCTTCTAGTATGTATGTATGTATGTATGTATGTATGTATTTTTGTGGTGCTAGGGATTGATTGAACCCAGTGGCATTCTACCTCTGAGCTATACCCCTAGACCATTTTTATTTTTTATTTGGAGGCAGGGTCTCGTTAAGTTGCTAAGAGCCTCACTAAGTTTCTAGGACTAGCTTTGAACCTGTGATCCTCATGTCTCAGCCTCCCAAGTACTGAGATTGCAGGGGTGTGTGCCCGGCTGTGTGCTCTTTATTTGTTTCCTCTCAGTTCCTGTCTCTCTCTGTGTCTCTGCCTCTCATCTCTTTCTGTTTCTGCCTCTCTCGCTCTCCCTCCCTCTCTCCCCTCCCTCCCTTTTTATTTTAACCTACATGGTGGGAAATGCATGTGCTTGCTGCTCTCAAACTTGGCATCTTGCCGCTCTGTTCATTGGAGAAGGATTGGGGGACCCCTCTGAACCTCAAATTTAACACTGCCAGGTCAGGCTCTGTGAGATGCCCATGGCCAGGCAGGTGGCTCTGGGGGAGGGAGGGTGCAAGTGGTTTCAGAGCTTGTCAGATCCTTCCTTTTCATGTGGTTTGCAATGCCTGCAGAAGTTCCCTGAATTTTGGGGAATACTAAACCAAATTCAAAATATATTCACCATCCAGGCATAGTGGTGCACATTTGTAATCCCAGTACTTGGGAGGCTGAGACCAGAGGATCCAGGTTTGAGGCTAGCCTCAGCTACTTAGTGAGGTCCTCTGCAACTTAGCGAGACCCTGTTTCAAAATAAAGAATAAAAAAAATGGGGCTGGGAGTGCAACTCAGTGGTAGAATGCCCCTGGGTTCAATCCCCAGTACCGCAAAAAAAAAAAGAAAAAAACAAAATATATTCACTATTTGAACAGCCATTCTAATTATATTTTTGCACAACACGTGATAAACTGAGTCTGAATTCAGTGACATTTCGAGAGCTTTATTATTCTGCTTATGTTTCCTTTGTGTAGTATTAGTTCAGTACTGAGACTTCAGGTTAAGAGGAGAATAATAAGTTGCTGTCAAATTCCGTGAATGCTAGTTTGAAACATAGGGAGGGTCCAGTGTTTCTTCTGTCTGTCCCTGAGTCTGTGATGCTGGTGAGAGTTGCTAAGCTCCAGGGTGCCTCTGTTTCCCCCTCTCTCCACATGACCACAACTGTGGCTTTTCCTCTCCAAACCCTTTCCCAATCCTAAAGCTTATTTTTTTCCTTAACAAGTTAACCCATGGTGGCAATAGGTCCCAGAGGCTGATTACATTCTTTTGAATTCACTAGTCATTTTGAATTTCATAATTTCCTCCTGAATTTTAGCAGAATATATTCCTGAAAATACACAGAAAGTTATTAAACCTGGAATTAGACTGCCAACATATTTCCAGATCGAATGTTTAATTTCATAATTGGAAAATGATACATCTGCCTGGAGAAAATCAGTGGGGTTGGAAAACAAATTATGTGTCGACAGTGTTGGTACAGAAAGATTATACATATTTATGAATGGCCAAATCATCCTATTACTGGGATTTGAAAATATAATTATTAATCATTTATAATGTAGTGATTTCAATTGAATGCCTTATCCGGAGGCATGTGTTTTATGTGTGTGTAAATTTGCACATTTATACCGCCGACTGTACAGTATCTCCAGTTCCCATCTCATTTGATCTTTAAACCTCCATTACTATAATTCAAATTCTAGTGAATTAAATGTCTGCTTCAGTGCTACAGGCAAATGGATATTACGTAAAGCGATTAGTAAAATAAATGGCCAGTTTTAAGTTCTAGAAGAATGCCATATTTTATAGTATTTGAATAAGCATGTGAAATACACACTTTAAGTATATTGTGGAAGTTGAGACCATATTAAACTAAGTTCCTTTAAGGATGTGAACGTGAACAATTTATGATCATAAAAGTGAAAAGATTTTTTTTTCTGTTAATGTATTGTTGTTGGAGTTCAGTATGAACACTGGGGTTTTATCCATTCCATTTTCTTTTAATGTGATTTGGGACCTGGTGGCATCAACTTTCAGACAGACCCTGCGAGCTGGAGGACTGCACCCCACCCAGTTGTCCCCGAGTCTCAGCCTCCCCGTAGTTTCTGTGTCTGGGCTTAAAAGTGAAATACAGGGCAGGTAGTCCCTGAAGTGAACCAGGACTGGATCCCTAAAGGAAGCCAGCACTTCTGACAGAGTTTTCCAAACATGCCTTCTAGAATTCTCCATTTTAACAAGGTCCCCAGGAGATGCTGATGCCCATTGAAGTTTGGGAACTGCCTACTGAATTCTAAGGGAAAGACATCCAGTACGTGGTTTAAGGAAATCAATGACTAAGAAAACAATCTTTCTTCTTTAAGAGAAATGGACTTTGTTGTGCTAGCCGAGGGGGCTCAGTAGCATGAGTCTGGCCAGCACAGTTCTGTGGAACATTCCGTCACTGAAGACACTGAGACCTGGGCCTTCAGGGGCAGTCCGTTTCTCTTGGGAGCATCTCAGTGATTAGTACCTGGTCCTACTTGGTCCTGGGAAATGAGTGCTGTTTTTTTTTTTTTTTTTTGACAGTAAGTTTGGGATATCATGAATTTGTAAGAGGCAGGGTGGTGTGTATTGAGAGAACCTAATGCTGAGCCAGGCTACCTGGGTTCCGGGCCAGGGTTGGCCAGTCATTGTTCATATGAACTCTGGCCACATCTCTTGGGCCTTAGGTACCTTGTTCCTTTAATAACTTCCTGGATGCGAGGGAGGCTTTCTGGGCTCTGGATACCCCTCACTGCCCATGATTTAGTGTATGTAGTCTGTCCATAATATTGTGCAGTGGTTGTCAGAAAGACAGTGGAATAAGGAGGAGGCCATGGTAAACCTGCTTCATTTAATTAATTAATTAATTAATTAATATACTGATTTATTTTGCGGTACTAACAACTGAACCCAAGAGAATTCTACCTCTGAGCTATACCCCCAGCCCAAGTTTATTTTTATTTTGAAACAGGGTCTCACTAAGTTGCTGAGACTAGTATCAAACCTATGATCCTCCTGTCTCAGCCTCCCAAGTACTGGGATTACAGCTATGCATCACCACACTCAGCTTAATTTATTTTTATTTTTATTTATTTTTATTTTTTGTGGTACTGGGGATTGAACCCAGGGGCATTCCACCTATGAGCCACACCCCCAGCCCTATTTTATTGTTTATTTTGAAACAATCTTGCTAAGTTCCTGTGCGTGGCCTCAAACCTGCAATCCTCCCATGATTTGTTTAATTTTGTGAAGCTTCTTGTAAGAGTTTTTTTTAATGCTTAATACTATAATTAGAAAAAAATATTGTTATGAAAAAGCATGTCAATCCCAATTTTGGGTTATTAATAGAAATGAAGGAGCTGTTGTTTCCACCCAGAATTTTCATATTGTAGTTAGGAATTTAGTGAAACATTATTGGAATATTCTCTTAGTTGACAAACAAGACTATGGGTGTGATGCATAATATTTCTATCTGTCATCCATTTCTCTTTTTACTGAAATTGACAAGTACTATCCAAGGAATGCAGGAGCAGGGGTACAGCAATGCGGGCTTAGTCAGCAGACCTCCCAGTACTGCTGCTGAGATGTTTGCCGGGTAATAAGCTCAGCTCACCTACCTGTAGCCATAGCTTCAAAAGTGACCTGTTGAAAATGAGCACAGACTCAGGGAGAATTGTCCCGTATGGCGGTCTGCTCTGATCTGCATTCTCGGGAATACATTCTCAATATGCTTAAAGAGAGATGGCATCACATTGGAGGTTTACTAAACGGTGGTGAGGCAAAGGTGGGCGTTCACTTGAGTCGCTTTTCAGAGGGGATATCATGCTTGTTTGTGCTCATTCCTCAAGCAGCCTTGAGCGCAACATACGCACTCAGTGGTCTTTTGTTCCTGGAGGCAGTGGCGCTCAGCCTGAGCTCTGCATTTCCAGAAGTGGAGTTGGAGAAGTTAGGTGGTTTATTTATTTATTTATTTATTTATTTTTTGTGGTACTGGGGATTGAACGCAGGGGCGTTCTACCTCTGCGCTACACCCCCGGCCCTATTTTTTATACTTTATTTTGAAACCGGGTCTCACGAAGTTGCAGAGGGCCTCACTAAGGAGAGAGAGAGAGAGAGAGAGAGAGATAGACAGGGAGAGAGAGTGAGAGAGCTGAGGCTGGCCGCAAACCTGGATCCTCCCAAAGTACTGGGATTACAAGCGTGCACCACCACGCCCGGCTAGTTCAGTGGTTTATATGAGCAGATGGAGACAGAGGCTCACACCAGCTCGGGACCTCACACCTGCCACCATGTGGCACACGGGTCCTTAGTGGACAATGTGCAGCCAGTGGTTTTCCTGCAGCGAAGCACTCTTGACGCAGTGATGGTATACCATTGACAGCCACAGAGTTTGTGCACTGCACAGCTCTTGTTCACCTAGTAAGTGCGCCCCGCATGTGTGTATGATCTTGGTACAATGCTGATTCCATTCTCTGCGTCTGGGGGAGGGGAGATTTGTTATTTTCAGTGAGCTCCCAGGTGATAGTTCATGTTCTGGTGTACTGACCACACTGAGTAGCCAGGACCCGGATGACCGTGTGGACGGCACCCTCCAGAATTGTGTGGTAGGGCTCCTACATTCTTGGCCATAACTGCATGCAACAGAGTTTCCGAGCTTTCCTTACCCAAGGTGCATATTGCTATGAAGACATTTTGTGTGTGTGTGTGGTATTGGGGATGTAACTCAGGGACCTTCTATCTCCAGGCTACACCCCCAGACCTATTTTATTTTTTATTTGGAAACAGGGTCTTGCAACCAGGTGTGGTGGTGCACGCTTGTCATCCCAGTACTTGGGAGGCTGAGACAGGAGGATCTGGGTTCGCGGCCAGCCTCAGCCACTTAGTGAGGCCCTCTGCAATTTAGTGAGACTCTGTTTCAAAATAAAGAATAAAAAAATAGGCCTGGGGGTGTAACTCGGAGGAAAAAATGCCCCTGGGTTCAATCCCCAGTACTGCAAAAACAAAAAAAAAGAAAAAAGAAACAGGGTCTTGCTATGTTGCCGAGAGCCTCACTAAGTTGCTGAGGCTGGCTTCGAACCTGAGATCCTTCTGTCTCAGCCTTCCAAGTACTGGGATTACAAGCATGTGCCACACCCAGCCTGAAGACTTTTGATTCACAAATATTTGCCCAAAAATATAGGGTAGGTTTGAGATTTTATGTTACCATGCTTTAAAATTGAAGAGGACAGAAACAGAACTCAGAGCCTATCAGGACTATGTGTGTGTCTTAGTCCATTCTCCATTGTTAATAACTGAATACCACAGGCTAGGTAACTTTATAAAGAAAAAAGGTGTATTTGAGCTCACTGTCCTGGAGGTCCAAGGTGAAAGGTTTGTATCTGCTGATGACCGCGTGGTGTAGAACACCATATGACAAGAGACAATGAGGATGCATGTGTGTCTTGTCTGTCCCACTTCAGTTATGGGGGTTCCACTCTGATGACTTTGTTTACTTCTAATCCCCTTTCAAAGTTGCCATCTCTGAACGCCATTGTAAAAATCCATCTCCACCCTCATAAACCTCACAGTGGGGATTCAATTTGAACATATGGAACTTAGGGGCATACATTCAAACCATATCTAGACCATGGCCGTGGGGCAAGAGGGAAAGGCTGCTCTTTGTGACTGGCATGGCACTCCCAGCAATACCCAGGCCTGAACTGAGCCTGCTAAGTGTCCCCAGCCCTCTTCTTTTGAACATCAAAGCGCTCTGAGCCATCAACACCGATGCCACAATAGCTTGCATTGTTATCGTGGGGAATACTTTTTACCCATGGGATCTGCATTCACTGAAGCCAAGGAAATATTGAATATGAAGTCAGGGTAGATATTATTCAGTGTAAATTAATTGGAAAAGTAAACATCATATGTAGTTAAGTCCACATTATAGGACTGCAGTAGTTAAAATGCCTGCTATGTACGCCATGGGATTTCCATGGTGAATATAAAGTACTGGGTTTTTGGCATGTCTTTTAGAAAACCCAAGTCTTAGCCAGGCATGCTGGCGCATGCTTGTAATCCCAGTACTTGGGAGGCTGAGACAGGAGGATCTGGGTTTGCCGCTGGCCTCAGCTACTTAGTGAGGCCCTCTGCAACTTAGAGAGACCTTGTTTCAAAATAAAGAATAAAAAATAGGGCTAAGGGTATAGCTTGGAGGTAGAATGCCCCTGGGTTCAATACCTAGTACCACAAAATAAAAGAAAACCCAAGTCTTTGTTTCTGTCTTTATGCCAATTATAATTATTAAGAAATAATGTAAAATCCACAGTGCAGCTGTTCAGATATAATGAAAAGATAGTATTTTACTATTTTAAAAATATTTTAATTGACATATATTAGTACGCATTATTTAATTTATGGTACTGGGGATTGAACCCAGGGACATTCCATGCCCCTATCCCTTTTTATTTTTTTTAAACAGTGTCCCGCTAAGTTGCTGAGGGTCTCACTAAGTTAATGAGATTGGCATCAAACCTGTGATCCTCCTGTCTCAGCCTCTCAAGTACCAGATTACAGGTGTCTGCCACCCTGCCCAGCTAATACATATTTTAATAGATTGTTGTTAAGGAATTATTTGAATTGTGATCTGACCTTAAGAGCACACACGTGTGGGTGTGTGTGTGTGTGTGTATACACAAACATATACAACATATCCACTATATATGTAGTGTGTATATACATATGTACTTCATCTCTAAATTCTTTAAGACATCTAAGAAGTGCAAATGAAAAACTGAGGGCACAAGACCCTCCGTGGCCTGTACTTGCCTTTCTTTCCAGTTACACCTTCTAAGATTTTTCAGGTCTCTGCGCCACTTTTCTGATCCATTTGGCAGCTTGGAATCCTGCTGTATGTATTTCAGCCTAAGCCCGGCTGGCAGTCCTGGTGACCAGACAGCCTCTCCTCCTCCTTCCCATTGACCAGCTTCTGCCCATCTCACAAGACTTGGCTAAGCATCTCAGGTCCCCCAGGCTGGCTCCTGTCCTTACTGGCCCAGTCTAGCCACCTGAGCACTTTTCTCATTGCAATGACTGTCTCTTTGTCGTTGTGCATGATCTTCTGACTTTGCTTCTCTGCCTTAATCATCCAGGCCCTGCCATGCTCAGTGCCTCAGACAGGCTTCAGGAACACTTACTCTATGAGCCAGTTGAAGGGAGGAAGGGCCCTACCTAATGAGAAATTTAATGACTCACTCTTGGGGACAGATCTTCGTATTCAGCATCTTCTTGCAATTAGAATCTTGATAAATTTGCAGTTTGAGTTGGTGCTGGTTGAATAATGTTCCTTGCTTTTTATCTGGATATTTTTTCTTATTATGAGTTTAACTTATTTGTCTGAATCGGGCCTGTGATATTGGCTATGAGATTGTAAGTACTTTGTAGTAAAAACTGCTTTCGATGTTGACTTCTGGATTACCCTGTCCAGCACAGTGTCTGGCCCTCAGAAAACACATAGTTAATAGCACAACCAGCCCATGACATTGCTACAATCAGGTAACATACCTGGCTGAATTAACGACATTAGTTAAGGTCTTTGGGCACAAGTGAAAGGAACTACATATTTGCGTGAGGGGGAAAAGAAAAATCATTTGTTGGAACTATATGAGATGCCAATAAAAGAAAAGTCCAAAAGCCAGGGTTTAGGAAGGGCAGGACTTTGGGGGACTCCATGGATACAAGCAGAAGGAGCTAGTGCGCGGTGACTTTGGGGTAACCCTACATGCCAAATCGAACTGTTTTTTGTCCTTGTGTTGCTTCCCCAAGGTTGACGTCTCTAGAGGAACCATTGGATTAGAGCTGTACTCACAATCGACCAGAAAAGGATGATGTGTTAGTTTTCTATGTCTGCTTTAGCAAATTATTACAAATTTAGTGGTTTCAAGCAACACAGATGTATTATTTTATACTCTTGGAGGAGGTCAGGAGTCTAAAATGGGTATGACTGGGAGTCTAAAATGGGTATGACATGGGTATGGCTGCCTCGCTTTTGGAGGGTCCGGGGAGAATCTGTTCCAATGACTAGTCTGCCCACATTCCTTAGCTTGTGGTTCCCTTCCATTGTGAAAACCAATATTCACATCATTCCAGTTTCTTCTTCTACTGACACATTTCCTTTCTTGACTCTGACCCTCCAGCCTCTCTCTTCCACTTATACTGGCCCTTGGGTAATACTGGACCCACCTAGATAATCCGTCTGTGCTACTTCCCCTGCCTTTAATATAACATCATCACTGTTTCCAGGGATAGGAACATGGGTATTTTGGGTGGCCATTGTTCTTCCTTCCAAGGGTGGGGACCCTTGATTAGGAGTTCCCCCAAATTCATGCAACATCAAGTGGATAAATCCCTCAAGGAAAATTAAGTTTCATTTAACAAAAGCAAGGAGAAGTACTGCTGCTGCACAGACAAAACCTTTCGCTGCACAAATTAAAGATCAAATTGTCAATTTTGGGGCACTCAAAGGGCATTCTAAAGATGTTTCTCCAAGCAGTGAGGAAATGCTTAAAATAGTATTCGAGTAAGCCATTCCTTCCTAATTCCTCCTTACTCACTTTGAAAGCCTTTGTAATACTCACTGGCCAAGTTTGGCAGACAATTATAGCTCAGTCAGCATTTTTTTCTACAAAAGTTTCCTTCGTCAGTTGAACCACAGGAAGGTTGGAAAGCAGACTGACTGGTGTACCACAGGTTAACCATGCTACAGTAAAATGACCCAAAGGATTTTTAGATAGCTACTTCTTTTCCTAGGATTATGTTGACTTGGGTAACTGGGCAGAAAATGCAACTGCTTTGTGTAAGGGTGAATTTCTCCTATTTCCGTTGCTTTTACTAAGCCTTCGTTATCAGCAACTGGAAAAGGGTTTGGTATCCCCCATTAAGTACAGCTGTACTGGCACAATTCAGTTGATGAATTATCTCTTTCTGCAAACCTTGTGATTTCAGATTCAAACTCACACATAAGCTAGAGAAAATACCATGAGAGGAGACAGTATTTGGCTTTGACTGGCCCTTCAAAAGATGTCTGTACTACCTGGAGTTGCTTCAGACAACTCCAAGACTGCTAACGTAGTAATTTCAGAAGGCTTGGATTAAACTCACAAGGTCATTGCAAGGGACACGAATAGAAGCAAGCAGAGGAGAGCTATACTTGAATGACATCAATGTGCATAGGCTTTCATCGGGGAGATTGTAAGGCACCTTTATTTCCTTTCATTTACTTTGTGAAATAATTCCTTTTTGGATCATTTAGCATCTTGGATAAGCAAATGTTTCATATGACATATAAGAGGCTTGTGCTGTGCCAAGGACTTCATTTTGGTTCATTGTGCAAGAGTGCAAGATTGGACGCAGGCTCTCGACATTGCAGTATGCATCTAATAGCCAAAACTTATGGTTTTATTCTCTGCTCTATTAAAGACTCAGTGAATGACCTTGAAAATGTTACTTAATTCCTTTATGCCTCATTACCCTCCCATTTGTAAAATGTCTCAGCAAAGAGTCCTTGCTTCCCTTGGGCTGCTCAAGGGCTACTCATCTGCTTCTGTACTTTTTGGTCTGAGCCAAGAAGAAATGTACAGAATGGCTGTCATTATTTTAGGGGACTCTAGAATTGACAGAGGAAAATTGGAATTTCACCTACTTATGCCAATAAGTATATTTTCACAGTTAAAGGTACATTTCATCTTGCATAGTTTAGCGACTAAAGAATCTGAAGTCAGTATGTGTGTGGATAACATCATTTTCCTACTAACAGATTTCACCAATATACCAGATTTCTTTTTTCTTTTTTTTTGCGGTACCGGGGATTGAACCCAGGGGCGTTCTACCTCTGCGCTACACCCCCGGCCCTATTTTTTTATATACTGTATTTTGAAACCGGGTCTCACAAAGTTGCGGAGGGCCTCACTAGGTAGAGAGAGAGAGAGAGAGAGAGAGAGAGAGAGACAGAGAGACAGAGAGACAGAGAGACAGGAAGAGAGATAGAGAGAGAGAGAGAGAGAGAGAGAGAGAGAGAGAAAGAGAGAGAGAGAGCTGAGGCTGGCCGCAAACCCGGATCCTCCGGTCTCCACCTCCCAAAGTACTGGGATTATAAGCGTGCACCACCACGCCCACGCCCGGCAATACACTAGATTTAGATGTGATTCAGTCCCTTCATTTTTCAAGTCCCACAGTTTTGTAATCATGATACAATCCAGTTTTCCAAATTTGCCCATTACCTTGACTAATGTGGTCAATTTAAATTTTAAAGAAGTTTTCCTGGTGACCTGTGTAAGCTGCGCCTTTTCCTTTTTGTGTATATCAATGATAATTAGTTTTAGGTCCTGTGTTACATGGCAACCTGATGAAACCTCAGATAGCCAAAGGAGAGTTTGTGTGTTCAGAGCAGGCCAGGATCTGCACTGTACCCAGCTCTCCACTAAGTCACTGTGTGGAAACTCTTAACTTGAATTTCACAGTGTGTTTGTGCAGCATGATGCAAATTTAAATATATGCAATTCAGTCCTTCACAACTCACTTTTCTCTAGGTACCTATGCAAGGATGAAATTGTGACTTAATCATGATTTTAGTCATATCATCTTGAAAATAAAATTCACAAAGCAATTTCTGATTAATGCTCACCTTCCTATTCTGTCCAACCTCTTCATTCTATCAATGGGACCTTTAATCCTGGGTTCAAAGTTCAGAGAGCTGCTCCACTCTTAAAAATAGCTAACCAAGAGACACATTTTTTTTCTCAATTGTGCAAATTATATGTGTGGTGCACAGAAATTAGATAATGATTTTCCAATGAGATGATGTGTGGATTGGTTATTCTAAATTGAAATGCAGTCACTTGTACAATTTAAATTTAGCATCATTGGCAGAGTAATTACTGTTCCATAAACTCGGTCTCTCTGCCTGCCTTGCCTCCTGTGGATGCCACACACACATGCATCACCAGGGAGCAGAGACAGAATCCCCAGGAAACAAAAGGGCCCTTCACAACCCAGCATCCTTCTCTTTGGTGGAATTATTGACATCATCAAGTACCAGTAGCCACTTGTTCCTTAATTAAGTTAATAAATGACTAATTGATTCAGCAAGTAAATGATTCCAGGCAAAACAAATGCTGGTACAATGAAAAGACTAACGAAAAAAAAATCACACAAAGACAAAATAGGTTTAAACATGATCAATTAACTTACTACTCATTCTTTCCATCATTCATTCAGCAAGTAATTATTGAGATGCTAGTTGGTGAAAACTCTTTTAACCAAGGAGATTGAGATCAGATAGTTAAGAAGAGTCATTTAAAATAGGGGATCATGAACTATGCAAGTGCTGTCTGTGTTCATTTTGTTCCTGTGTTCACTAATATTACAGGCCCAAAGTCATTTATTGAAATAAAGGTCTGCTCCCAAGAGCCAGGAACAGCCATCTTACTGCCTTCTCCCCCTCCTCACATCCTCTATGACTTGCAATTTCTGTTGCTTTAGAGGAAGGAATCTTAGACACTTGTGAAGCATTTTGAAGGAGGAATCCTTCTAGTTGTTTATAATTTTTCCCTTGCCCTTTACAATCATCTCATCTATAATTAATTCCACAGCATTTCTAATGGTTTCTCTTAAAGGAGCTTCACCAAAGCAAGAGTTTAAAACAAAACAACAAGGCAAAGATACCCTCTTATTGTTGATGCAATGGTATCTCATTGGTTTGCATACATTAAATTAAATTATAATATTATTTAAACTGGAATGAAGGGAATTGGAAACAGCACACCTATGTTAGCCTACCCCTTAACTAGTAAGGTCAGGAGGGACCCCAGGCAGCCATGAAGTAGACAGGTGACCACAGGTGCAGGGGGGCTGGCGAGCAAGGGTTCCCCACTGGAGCAATCAACAGAGTTTACAGAATATCTGTCAGTCCTTGTGGCAGGCACTGAAACACCAGAGTAATGATCCCTCTGCAGGCATTCCTACCTAAGAACTTTCCCTCTTCACAACAAAAATCCATACTTTAGATCACATCTCTATGCATATTATTTTCCCCTGGGCTGCTCCCAAGTGGAGCAGTTAACTAGCAGTTATGCTAGTTATCTTTTGCATCCAGTATTTAATGCTTACCTCTGGACCTGGTATAGTCTGTGGTCAATGAATTGTTTTTTAGTCCATGAATTATTTTCCAAGTTGGTATCAATATTAAGAAACATCCTATAGAGGCCATGTTAGATTAAACAGTGGCTTCCCCTTTGCTCCCTTGGGGAGGTTCCCTCTCTGGATCTCAGTTGCACCATCTGGAAAAGGGGCTCGTCACAGAAGTGCAAACCATGGTTGCTATATTGAGTTCATACTGGAGAGGAGCTTACAATAGTGCCTAGACATAGTAAGTATGCGATTAATGCTATTATATTGTCCTGAAGGCATATTTGTTCAACTATAACTTAAAACCTTAACTATGCCTTCATAGCTTTTATCCCATTTGTACAGACAGCCGTGTATATGTAATATTCTTTAGTATACTTGCTATGGCATTGAGAAGCATATTTTCTTCTTTTTCTATCTATGACATACAGGAATTAATTTATAGCAAACCTGATTGCAGAAAAAGTAAATAGAAGATATTCTGTGGTCAATATTTTATTCTAACAAAAATAGATATACCTAAAGCATTTATATAATTGAGATTTTTAAAGAAAGATGTTGATTTATTTGGGGGCATTATTTCCTTGAGACCCTTGGACATTTGTATCAAAAATAAATTTCAAATGCAAGAGTTTGTTGTTCTGCTTTTAATAACCCCTGAAGCTTAAGAAGGTTTTCACTTTGGAAAGAATATGAAGAAGCCTTTTGTTTTTTAACCATTTTTTCAAATATCTTATCATCCTTAATTTTTAAAAATTTCATCTACCAATAATCTTTTAGAGATAGGAATGTGTCAAAAAACAGACATGAAAAGAAAGATAATAATCATGTTAACTCTTGTACCTCTTCCTCCAAAAAGACAAATAATGCTAAAGTATTTTCATATAAAGAGGTAGGTACTTCGAACGTAATTGGCAGAAATTATGGGCTTATTTTTGTTTTGGGCTAGGCAATAAAGCCACAATCTTTTTCTAACAGCAATACTTGTTTTCTTTAAGTTTAATATGTTTGAACACTTGTAACTGACTAATATTAAATAACCAAATATTAAAATATTTGAAATTTTATTCATCAATAATTTGTATATTAGAGAACGGTAACTGCTGATCATGTGAGTCATTGTAAATATTTGAATAAATAGAAAGAAAAAAGTAGAAAGTGGGAAATTTAATGGTGGAAGGAGAGTTTCCTTGAATGTAGAATAATTTAATGATACTTTTTTTTTGCAGTGCTAGGGATTGAACCCAGGGGCATTCTACCTCTGAGTTACACCCCCAGCCCTATTTTATTTTATTTTTTATTTTGAAACAGGGTCTCACTAAATTGCAGAGGGCCTCACTGAGTATCTGAGGCTGGCCATGAACCTGCGATCCTCCAGTCTCAGCCTCTCAAGTACTGGGATTACAGGCGTGTGCCACCTTGCCTGGCTTGGTACTTTAAAAATACATTAGAAAAATGGTAAAAATGAACTTTAAAATGTTATATATTATTATTTTTCAACAGGGGATATGTCATCTTAAACCTGCTAATCATATCAAAGATTTAAAATATGATATGATTGCACAAATAATTACAATGTTAGAAAACACTTTTCTGATAACCACTGAAATTTGCCTGTGGGGATTTGTTTTTTTTTTTTTTTTTTTGCAGTACCGGGGATTGAACCCAGGGGCGTTCTACCTCCGCACTACACCCCCTGCCCTATTTTTTATACTTTATTTTGAAACTGGGTCTCACAAAGTTGCGGAGGGCCTCACTAAGTTGTGGAGGGCCTCACTAGCTAGAGAGAGAGAGACAGAGGGGGAGAGAGAGAGAGAGAGAGAGAGAGAGAGAGAGAGAGCTGAGGCTGGCCGCGAACCCAGATCCTCCGGTCTCTGCCTCCCAAAGTACTGGGATTATAGTGCGCCACCACGCCCGGCCCATGGGGTTTTGAATAAACTTAGTGTCTTAGAAAGTGATAGATGTGGAGCTGGGCGTGGTGGCGCATGCTTGTAATCCCAGTACTTTGAGAGGTGGAGACTGGAGGATCCAGATTCCCGGCCAGCCTCAGCTCTCTCTCTCTCTCACTCTCTTTCTCTATCTCTCTCTCTACTTAGTGAGGCCCTCTGCAACTTCATGAGACCCGGTTTCAAAATAAAGTATAAAAAAATAGGGCTGGGGGTGTAGCATGGAGGTAGAACGCCCCTGGGTTCAATACCCAGTACCGCAAAAAAAAATAAAAAAACAGAAAGTGATAGACTTCACAACATCCTAAAAAGATATCATATGTGGGTTGCTGAAGGCTGGGAGAAAGGGGCATCTAGGGAAAGGGGAGGTGTTTATTAAAGGATTCAAAGTTTCAGGAGACAGAAGGAATGCACCACTGCGCACAATGGTGACTGTAAAAAGTCATAATGCATTACATATTTCCAACGTGTTTGGCATGAAAAATAAGCATGGGAGGTGATGAATTTGCTAATTAGCTTGATTTAATATTTCTACACTGTAAGCATATGTCAAGATACTATACCGTAGTCCATAAATATGTACAATTATTATTTGACAATTAAAATAAGATTTTTGTGGTACTGGGAATTGAACCCAGGGGCATTCTCTCTCTGAGCTATACCTCCAGCCCTTTTAAAAATAATTTGAAATAGGGTCTCATTAAGTACCTGTTCCCAGGCCTCAAACCTGAGATACTCCTGTCTCAGCCTCCCAAGTTCTGGGTTATTGATATTTTGATGGTGTTAAAACATAGACTCCTAGCTCAAGTTCTCAAAAATAATGGAACTCTGATACATATTGTTGGGGTTGCAAATTAGTGCAGGTACTTTGGAGATCAGTGTGGAGGGTCTTCAGAATAATGGGAATGAACCTACCATATGACCCAGCTCTACCACTCCTGGGTATCTGCCCAAAGGGTATGAAACCAGACTACCATAGTAAATGCATGCATATTCATGTTTATGGCGGCACAAATCACAATAGCCAAACTGTGGAACCAGCCGAGATGTCCATCAACAGAGGAATGGATTACAAAATTACGGGCTCTACACACAATGGAATTCTACTCAGCAATAAAGAACAACAAAATTATGTCATTTGCGGTAAAATGGATGGACCTAGAGAATATGATGCTAAGTGAGATTAGTCACAAAAAGTGAAAGGTTGGCTGTTTCCGCTCATACAGGAAGAAATTGGGATACAGGAGGAACTCCAGATAAAGGAAGAGTAACCCCAGTGGAGTGATGGAGGGGCCTGAGGGAGGGAGCCTGGAGGGGGGAGGGAGACCTGATGAAGGAAACACTTCAATGGAGATAAAGTACATAAGCAAAATTATCAATGCCAATCCCAATGTCATGCAAAGGGAGGGTGGGGGAGGGGTGGGAGTTGGGAGGAGGTTCACTGACTGCTGTCTATGTGTATGTCTCTATATTATGATATATAATTACAATGAACCAATTTTTTTAAAAGGTAGTTTGTTAGAGACAAAACTTAAGGGTTTATCTAAAACTTCAAAAGTATAGACTTCCTTGAAACTAATGAGTAATGTTTTATAATAGGATTTGTAATGCAAGAGAACCTTTAGCAACCTTGACATTCCTGGGGGCTAATCAGAATGATATATGACAAGATGTCGGAAATTTAAAGTTCTTGACTACTGTCGTCTACCCTCGGAGAGGAGACATGCTATTTATTTCTTCTGAGTTTCATTTTTCTCCATTTGTGAACTGAAGTTATTAGTTGTTGCTTTTTGCATTTGATATGAAGGGTCAGAAGATTTTATCATCTGTAATTGTAGAGAACTAGATAAAGTACTGTGTAAAGTACTATGACACGTGACAGGTCATAGAATGCAAGACGACTTAATGTTCTCTGTGGTTGGAATCAGCTTTTGGTTTGATGGATTCTTCAGTTCAAAATGTCATATTATGCAAAAGAAAACAATTATGGCTTCCACTTTAACTCTGCTGTTGCCACAAATTTAAATAATCACTCATGCCTTCGTTTGCCAGAGTGCATGCAGAATGGCATTCTGGGATGTTGTCAGAGTAACCGCCACCTGAAAGGCTTCTAGAACAAGATGGCGGCATCCATCACTCCTGAGGAGGTTCATATTCATACACCAAGCAAATCCATTTCTAGAATTCTCTTCTGAAATACTTCTCACACACATGCACATAGACAGGGTCCAGGGGTGTTTGTGAAACTGAAAAAGACCAGGAAACAGAGAGAAATAATATATATACACATGCATTATAGAGGAATGGATTAAAACAAAATCATAATCATTTCACTGGAATACTTTCACACAGATAAAAAGCTATGATAAATCATAAATCATGAACTGAAATGATCTCCAAGACAAGAAAAGAAGTGACACAACAACATACAGAGCATAATCCCATTTTTGTTATATATACATAGATGTATTTAGACGTGGGTTTGTGTGTATATGTATGTCTGTACATATATGTGTGGATGTTTTTAAATATGTGTAAACATATGAATGTCTAGGGGAAACTGCCAGTGTACTCATAATAATATGACTGCTAAGAAATTTGTTTACTGTTTTTATTGTATTTTTTAGCTTCTGGTGATAATTGTGTAAATTTAAAATATTTTAGTGAATATTTTAGAATGGTATTATTGGACCAATGTATGACTACTATAGTTACATTTCTTTTAACTTAGTTTAAATATAGTCTTCTGAAAATATTTAATGTAATGATTCTTTCATATAACAAATTAAAGCCAAGTGCAATGGTGCACGCCTGTAATCCCAGTACTTGGGAGGCTGAGATAGTAGGATCACAGGTTGTAGGCCAGCCTCAGCAACTTAATAAGACCCTCAGCAACTAAACAAGACCCTGTTTCAAAATAAAAATTAAAAAGGGCCAGGAGTTTACTTTGGAGATATAATGCCCCTGGGGTTATTTCTCAGTACCAAGAAAAAATTTAAAGCAATACAATTTTTTTACCCAGTTTTCAATTTTTGAGTATTCAATTGTATTTTTTCACTGATATAATGTGGATATAGAAGTAATTTTTAAGATTTTTCTCGTACCTCTGGATCAGCCTCATGTCATTAGTATTTTTTTTTTTTTTTGTGGTACCAAGGATTGAACCCAGGGGCATTCTACCTCCGAGCTACACCCCCAGCCCTATTTTTTATACTTTATTTTGAAACCAGGTCTCACGAAGTTGCAGAGGCCTCACTAAGTAGCTGAGGCTGGCCGCGAACTAGCGTAGGTTTTACAAACTCCTTGGAATTACTTTGCTTTTTCTGGACTTTTTCCCCCTAAATGCAAGTATAAAAATGTTACCACATAAAAGCAAGCTTTTCTCCTGCTTTATGCATTAGAAATTTCAGAATGAATGGTGGAGAAGATGATTAGTATTGGTTAAACTGTAAGCTCATCAACAGAATGCATAGGTAAATCACTTTTGAATTATCCTTTGATTATTACCCTAAGTAGAGATTTCAGGTATACATTTAAGTGGTGTGCTTCCTTAATTGCCTGCTATGATGAGACAGTTTACCCTGAACAGGTGACTATCTATGTGATATGAATTTTATCATATCAAGAGGTTAAGAGGGAGCGGGTGGCAGGGGCTCACCAAGTGCTATGTGCATGTGTGTTCCTATCATTCTGAACTACATTATGATGTGAGAGTACAATGCACCAATAGAAGTATATTTAAAGAAAAAAACTGATGGAAGCTGGGTGTGGTGGCCCACTCTTGTAATCCCAGTACTTGGGAGGCTGAGACAGGAGGATCGCAGGTTCTCAGCCAGTTTCAGCTACTTAGTGAAGCCCTCCACAACTTAGTGAGACCCTGTTTCAAAATAAAGAATAAAAATAGGGTTGAGGGTGTAACACAGAGGTAGAATGCCCCTGGGTTCAATCCCTGGTACCTCAAAAAACAAAACAAAACAAACAAACAAACAAAAACTGATCCAAGAAGAAATAGAAAAAAAAAAGACGTTAAGAAACACATTCTGGTTTTTAGGGATGTGTGGCTTCAATAACAAATTACATTTTAGTGTAATATAAATGTGATTGTAATTTATTTATCAACTATTATTGATTATGTATTAATGTATAAGATAATGTAAAAGAGACACCATTTTAAAATTAAAATTAAAAACCAATTTTATAATTTTCAAATATCCAGTCAAGAGCTTAGTCCTTTTCAAAGGATAATAACAAAAATGAACGTTGTTGAGTCTGACACAACTCTTGTATAAAGAATGTTTCCTACACTGATGAGGAAACTAAGATGCAGAAAAACATTTTTCCTATAGGACAGTGATGAAGCCTGAGCCCTTTTGACTCTTAAATCTGTCATACTTAGCTACCACAGGTTTCAAATACATCAGAACAAAAGAAAATACATAAAAGGTGAGAAAGAAGATAGGTTTTTTCTAAGAGAAATGCATATTACTGTTATTTGTTTTACTGAGAAACTTTTGCACATATGCCCGTCATGCACTCTGAATGGTTTCTCAGTTGGGGGGGGTAGGGCTGGGTTGGCCATGCAGTAACAAACAATACAAAATCTCAGTGGCTTAATCCAAGAAAAGTCGATTTAGTCCCTCATGCAGCATGCCTGGTGCAGGTGTGTAAGACTTCCTCTTCCATCATCACTTCACAACTTCTTCTGCCTCTGCCGCCCTAAGAAAACGTGCAGAGCTTCCCACAGCAAGGGAGCGCTGAGAACGGAGACTCACGCATTGGCTCTCAAATGCTTGTACTCACTCATAACTCCTTGACCTAAGCTACTCAGAACAGCAAGACCAATTTTTATTTTAAGTTTTATTGTTTTATTTGGTAATAGGGATTGAACCCAGGGGCATTCTACCTCTGAGCTACCTCCCACCAGTCCTTTTTATTTTGAGGCAGGGTCTCATTAAGTTGCTGAGGCTAGCCTTGAACTCGAGACCCTCCTATCTCAGCCTCCTAAGTACGGAGATTGCAGGTGTGCACCACCACGCACAGCAAGACTGATGTTCGTTAAATGTTTTCTGAGATACAAAAGAAAATAAAATGGAAACCTAGTGAGCAACAGCTAGTATTTACTAAAAATTAACTCATCCTACCTTGAGGTGGGGAATAATATAATTGGTTCATACCATGACCAGAAGGGTCGTAGTGGAAGAAAGGGAAGAAGGTCAGGAGCCAGAGCAGTGGCTTGAATGAGAAGACATAACAAGAAACAAAAAGGAGTTGCCAAGAGAACCTTGCAAAAATACTGCCAGAAAGTGAGTCACTGGAAACGTAGCACCAGTCACAGCTAGTTAATTGAGGATTATTATGGGCATTCGCTAAAGGAGAACACACGAAACTTGAATGTACAAGGATCTATTTTTTTTAATGAGGTGCAGGATATTAATAAGATTAGATCATCACATGATATTAAAACATTTTGTCTTCATCACCATTCCCATATAAGACACAATTATTTTATGCATATTTTATGAAAACTATAGACAGAATCCATCCAACTTAGTATGATGTCCAAAAATAGCATCATCAACTCCAGGAATAATATGAAGTATTTGTTTTCAAAATGTGTGTGTACATTCTCCAATAAGATCTCTAAACATTTTTTAGAAATCTTTAAACGGACAAATATAAAATGTATTGTGTAGTCGCGATTACAGTTCTTTCCGATTTCTTACTAGCATTGAACCTTTCGTAGAGATGGCTGCCTGTAAGCAACCAGGCGTCTGTGACAAATCCAACTCTGCGAGACCATATAGAATAAATTTTGCAGACAGGAGCCCAGGCTCTGGCTTGGTTAATTTGTAGTTCATTCCAGGTAGCTCTAAAAGATCATCATGAAATCACCATAAGATCACCCTTAGGGGATGAACCGAGAGAACATGGAGACTGTCCCTACACTCAGTCATCTATTGCTACGAAACATCCTGCCCTAGGACTTAGCACCTTAACAAACCAATATTTATCTCATAGTCTCTGTGGGTTGGGAACTCAGGAGTATTCTAGTTGAGTGTTTCTGGATCACTGCTTTTTACAAAGCTTTAGGCAAGGTGTCTGCCAGGCCATGGTATCTGAAGGCATTCCTGGGGCAGCGAATTCTCCTCCCACAATGGTACCCCCACCCCTGTGGCTCTGGCCTGTAGACTTTAGTCCTTCGCTCTTTGTTGACAGGAGGCTTTAGTTTCTCCCTCGCGGACCTCCTCATAGGGCTGCTTGATCATCCTCTCAACATGGCAGCCGACTCCCCAGAGTGAAGGCTGCGAGAGAGATCAAGATGAAAGTCACAATGCCTTTTATGACCTTTTCTAAGAAGTCACATATCATGCCTTCCACCATTATCATTTTTAGAAAGATGCACAAGGTCTAGTCCACACTTGAATGGAGGTGAATTAAGCTCTAATTTTTTCAGGAGAAAAGTATCAAAGAACCTGTGAACATAATTTAAAATCATCACACTCTCCCCAACCAACCCTAATGGAGATAGTTATAACTAATAAGCAGATAAGATGTGTATGCAGATGAGAGGTAGCATACTTTCATTGAGAGGCGACTGAAGAAAGGACCATATCTGAAAATGTTTCATTTGAAAAAAAGGGATTTGGTAATAAAAAATGCTATAGTTTTGCCTTCATAGGAGTAATGTTTTGATTAATGCAAAATGAAAATTAAAAGAAAAATAAAATTTTGCAAAAGTAGGATTAAGGACTGATAATCATCCTTTTGTAATATCCAACTATTTATCCATTTAAAACTATAGGTAACATACCAGAATATTTAAACCCTTAAAATATGCCAGGTGTGGTGGATGGAGCACACCTGTAATCCCAATACTTGGGAGGCTGAAACAGGAAGATCATAGGTTTGAAAACAGCCTCAGCAATTTAGCAAGACCCTCAACAACTTAGTGAGACCCTGATTCAAAATAAAAAAAAAAGGGCTGGAGGTATATTTCAGAGGTAGAATGCCCCTGGATTAAATCCCCAGTAACAAAAGTAACATTCAATGAATAAAATTATGTAGATATACACAAAATGAGAGGTTCTTTGTTCTGTAAACTTCACAAATACAATAAAACCTTTTGTATACATATGTTATATTTAACATTCTAAACAAAGCTTTCTTCTTGAAGTCATCTATTGTAAGTGAATTGTGACACTTAAAAGTTTTAAATCTCTTATCTATGAGCAAAAAAGTAAAAAATATCTTATCTGCTATCAAAAATTATTATGGCTCTACTCAGTTTTGTTTTATTTTCTTTAAAGGTCAGTAGAAATACTTATTTGACAAATTTCCAAGTCAATGGCTACAACCAGAGTTGTATAAGAGTAGTTGAAATCACGGCCTACAATTTTATTTAAAATTCTGACATTGTGCCTGTGGCGATGGATTAAACATATTGGCTGACCACAGATATGTATTTACAGCATGAGATTTTTGTCCTTCACTGCCCATCCACAGCCTTTCTGGGGTGGGAGGAGGTGGCTGAGCTCCAGTATCTTAAGAAATGGTGAAGTGTCAGATACGTATTTGCAGTCAATGTGAAGGGTAAATTACCATTATTGAGTGGACACTTTCAAGCACTGTGCAGTACGAGCATGTTGTGGGACCACTGTGTGATTGGCATTTGGGACTTTGTGTTTAATAGACTGTGACAGTCAAGTTGGTAATTCACAGTGGTTAAGTTGTCGCGGACTGACTATGAAGCATGATTTTTTTTTTACCCGATTTTATCATGTTAATCTATGACTGAGTAGGAGAATATGAAATGGAAAACTACATATTTGTTTGAGATATTGTTGGGGAGAGTATTTGGGAAAACAAATTTTTCACTTAACGAGTGTTGATGTTGTTCAGCGTCTTGCAAAGATTCGAGTATGAGATGGGTTCTTAGTCTGCGGGAGCCATGTGAAGGGGAGCTCCAGCCTCTGGGCCCTTTGTCAGCGGCAGTGACAGTGTGTCCTGGAGACTCACTGTGTGCTGAGCACTGTGTGAGGAGCTGTTTTTTGAAGTTTCAGCTGAAATAATATTCAAGCTACACTGAACCACTTTATTATAGAATACATTAGAATTTCCCCTCATGTATGTATGGAGGGAGTAAAATTTTAAGGTACCAAACCTACTGCAATTTCTGTTCAGCCTATTGTTATTTTTTTTTTTTTTTTGCGGTACCGGGGATTGAACCCAGGAGCGTTCTACCTCCGTGCTACACCCCGGCACTATTTTTTATACTTTATTTTGAAACCGGGTCTCATGAAGTTGCGGAGAGCCTCACTAAGTAGAGAGAGAGAGAGAGAGAGAGTGAGCTGAGGCTGGCCGTGAACCCGGATCCTCTGGTCTCCGCCTCCCAAAGTACTGGGATTACAAGCGTGCGCCACCACGCCTGGCTCAGCCTACTGTTATTGTGATGAGGAACTCTGAGGCCAGAAGCCTGGACCTTATTTCTCAGGCATGAGAAGTGTCTCTATGGCTTAGAGAGTCTGACAATCAGTTGTTGAACACATCCACATTGTCTAGGAGAACTAGGATGGCTACTGACTCCAGAGGTGGGCCACTGTCTAATTTGTATTAAGTATCAACTCTGAAACTTTGTCTTATCATGATCATTAATTCAGGTCTGGACATTCCCATTGTAAATACAGACACAGATGTGATTGGCAGAAATATACATGTTTTGACTACTTAACTATTATGTACTAATTACCCAAACTCATTAATTTGAATATTTTTGTTTTATAAGCCTGGGAAGATTCACAGAACATTTATATACCAATCAGTGTTGTAAGTGTAAAATTCCTTGGCATTTTCAATAGAGCTGATGTTGAATTATAAATCTCTGATTTTGTCTCATTCAGTAAGAATTAATGACATCAACTCTTTACCAGGCACTGTTCTAGGCACAGGGGGTCATAAATATGACTAAGACACAGATTTTGTGCTCCAAGAATTTGTGACCTAATTAGGAGATGTAAAATGTAAATGTATGGTGTTTCCATAAATCTAAGTATATCATTGATTTAATAACACTGTCAGTTGCAAGTGACAGAAAATCTATCCCAAATAGCTTGAAGGAAAAGGGGACGACAGTCATATCAGGAAGTATCACAATTTTAAAAACATTAAAAGATTTTTTCTAAATCCCAGAAGTGGTAAGATCATTATAGCTCAGAGTGATAAATGCAGGGTCTGAGGAAAGTTCACACTATCAAGGTAACAGTGAGGAGGAAGTGATTCATGTTGTCTAGACTTGTCTGGAAGGGCAGCAGAGAGGAAGAAATGCATGGATGTAAGGAGGAAAGAGGAAGGAAGTGTGACAGCCAGACAGTCTTGGGGATGATAAAGGAATGTAGGAGGATAATCCTGTGTTTGCAAAATTCCATCCAATAAGATGTACTGGAAACTACAAGAAGCTTTGTGTATCTGTTAGTGACCAAAATACTCAACAGGACCATCTTAGAGGAGGGAAAGTTTACTTGGCTCACAGTATCAGAGGTTTCAAAGGTTCAGTCCTTGGGATATAACTCCAGGGCAGAAACATCATGGTGGCAGGGCATGGCAGAGAAAAGTTGAGCTATGACAGCCAGGAAGGGGGAATGACTAGGGAAAGACATAGTCCCTGTGACCATACACCCAGTGAATTACCTGACTAAATTACCACCCAGTAAATCTACTCAAATTATGAATCTTTCAGTGGGTTTATCTACTGATAAGTTTAGAGCCCCGGTTGAATTATTACACCTCTGAACATCTTGCATTGCCAAGACATGAGCTTCAACGAGGAACATTCTCTATTCAAACCATAACAGTGTGTCTAGAGCACAAGGTGTCTGATGTGGGGGAGGCAGAGGAACAGGCATTGAGAGTGGAGACTGAAGTATGGGCCAGGGTGGGAACAGCCTCCCACAGCACGCCAGGCAGAGTAGACATCATCCTTCATGTCAGTGATTTCCACACTATTTTGCTTCCAACAGTTTGAGGGTAACTATTAGAGTTTTTAATGAAATCGAATGAAATAGAATAGAAAATAGAGTCCATCACATGTTGTAAGGTTTCCCATTTTATGAAATTTTGTTTTAGTTAAAATATGTGGTTCTGTGTCACTGGGTCAAGATTATAAAATACATTTCCTATCTCAAAGTTCGTAAGCCTCTGGTCTAGGTGCTGAGAACCACTGAAATCAATTTAGGAAAACAGGCTGTCCAATTAATAGTGTGGAGAGTTGATTGGCAGAGGAAAAACTGGAGGGAGACAGGAAGGTTAGGAAGTTTGAGTATTCTAGTATGAGAAATCATGTTGAATTTTGTGTGTTTGTGGGGTTCTCAGGGAGCTATTAGTAATAAATAATGTCCTATTTGAATGCCAGATGTGAGGATACAGTGGAAAACATGTGTTTCCTAATTTGCACATCCAATCTCAGATGTGCACAGCCTTGCGAAAGTGAAGTGTAGGTGATGTTCTGTAGGAAACAGAAGGCGTGGCCTCCTTGGAAACTGTCTTGCAAGGCAATGGCTCTCAACCTCCTTGTACTGGCCCACTGAGATTCCACAGTCACAGAGAATATCATGTGTCATTTGTGAATAACATACTATATGTTTTAAGTTGGTTATTTTCTAAAATTGCCAAATTCAAGTTCAAGATCATTAACAAATTCAAGGTCATGACTAACCTTAAAAGTCCTCTTCACGGATCTCCAAGATTATAGCCACTGCCCCTGATTTCTTTTCCTCTCTGTGTTTTGAGGCTCACTCCTGTGTTTTGAGGCTCATCCCTGAATCCCTGCCCAGTTACTCGCCTTCCCCACTCCTCTCGTCTCATTTTATACTTTTATTTTTTTATTTTTTATTTTGAAACAGGATCTCACTAAGTGGCTGGCCCTTAATCTGCTAGCATCCTTGTCTCAGCCTCAATCTTTTTATTTTATTTATTTATTTGTTATTTTTGGCACTGGGGATTGAACCTAGGTACATTCTACCTCTCAGCTACCCACTGTACCCATTTATATATATTTTAAACTGGGTCTTGCTAAGTTCCTGAGAGTCTAACTTAAGTTGCTGAGACTGACTTTGAACCTGGTATCCTCCCATTTCAGCTTCCCAAGTACTTACAAGCATGTGCCACCACACCCAGCTCACTTTAAACATTTATTTTCACACTTTCTTCTTTGCTTGTAACCCTCTGGCTTTCCATTGGCAATCAGTGCAGCTCCTGCCCACTTTTGGTTTTTCCCCATCCTTAAATTGTGAGGGAACTCTGAGTGTAGTTGAGGAACCTGTGTGTGCTCACCATCAGAACCTTCACTGCTGGTTGGCCTGGCTTACCCTCTGTTGTTGGTACTGGCATCTCAGGTTAAAAGCTTGGCTGGATTGGAGTTCAGGGGAGCAACCTCATCTACTGGCTTGTTTTTCAAAAGCACTACTTTATCGATAAAAGGTTTTTTTTTTTTTTTGCAGTACCGGGGATTGAACCCAGGGGTGTTCTACCTCTGAGCTACACCCCCAGCCCTATATTTTATTCTTTATTTTGACAAAACCGGGTCTCACTAAGTTGCGGAGGGCCTCATTAAGTAGCTGAGGGTGGCTGCGAACCCAGATCCTCTGGTCTCAGCCTCCCAAGTACTAGGATTACAAGCGTGCACCACCACGCTCGGTTTAGATAAAGTTTTAAAAGACACATTGTTGACATCATGTTTGTTAAGACTAGGAAACAGGCCTGGGAGATACTCAGAGGAAATAGCCAAAGGAAGCCCATCTCCTATCCTCACGCACCAGATTCTGCCAGAACTTGGATGCTTATTGTCTCTCCCAAGAGTGAGCCCTGCCATTGTGTCTTGTTCTTTTTACCTTCAGACATAATTTAGGTCACTAAGAATAATAATTCCAGTGAACCTTAAGTCGGCGGTGGTACTCAGGTGGGCCTCATCCTCCCCAACCATTAATAGCCCACACAATGACCCAGACTGGGTTTGCTGACCTTCTCAGCTACGTGCAGCCTCCCACTGGTACTGACTCTCTGAACATACAGGTAGAACAGTCATCCGCTGAGTTTAACATGTGAGTGACCTCGACAGCTCTCCATCATGTCTTCCACTGTGGCAACAAATGACATTTGTGTCTGACCCATGAATACTGTCTGACCCTTCCCCCCAGCTTCTTGGGTAGAATTGTCCATTTCTCCACCGCTGGCTGTGCCTGCTGGCGCCCTTGCACGCGCTGAATACTGTCCATTGCTGCTGCTTCCTATCCTAGCACGCTGTGCTTCATATGTTTTGCCAGATTTATTTTGTGAGTTACTGGTTACAAATATCAAGTCCCTGAAGCCTGTTGATTGATGGTTGTACCTTAAAATCCAAATGCCAGGGTACACCATTCTTGGGCAGTTAACTGAGGCAAAAGCATTACACTAATCCTTGGATTTCTGAAAAGCAGACATAAATCATTCAAGTGCCGTACAGAGAAATGTTCCTAATGCAAAGCCCACTTTACTTATGTTATATGCTCTAGTAAACAACCGCTATTGATTTCACTCTAATAGTTCATGCATTAACTCAACAAATATTTATTAACTGGCTGCTATATATCAGATACTGGGGTGGGTGTGGGAAATTGAACATAGATCAAGACAGATTGAGTTTCTGCCCTAATTGTATTTTGTTTTGACAGTGATTAATTATTACATTTTTTTATATTATGATAAGTAGTGATTTCAAATTTCTCTTTTAAAAGTAAGAACTAAGAACGGATATAGTTGTATGTGTGCAGAGGACATCTGAGTGATGATAATACTATGCCTTGTCTCAGTGGAGACATACTAGTTACAAATATAGAATTGCAGTTTGTGTGGCCATAGTGATTAGACAAATGAGGTATTCAGTATTGGTGTTCATGCCACTAGTTTACACTAATTGATGCATTTTATGTACCCTGATATTAATAAAAGGATGTTTACGCTTATTCTTACATTGTATTTTAAGCATTGTTTGTGGAGTAGAAGATCATAAAAATCAATTATATAGCCAGTCATGGTAGCACATGCCTGTAATTTCAGCAATTGGATGTCTGAGACTGGAATATCATGGGTTGTAGGCCACCTTCAGCAACTTAGTGAGACCCTGTTTCAAAATAAAAAATAGAATTGGGCTGGGGATGTAATTCTGAGATATATTGCTCCTGAGTTAAATTCCCAATAACACACACACACACACACACACACACACACACACATACACACACACACACACTCAAATATGATAAAATATGTTAAATTTTTATAAGATTAAGTTGCTGTTGTTCAGATTTATTGTTAATGGGAACATTTGGTATACTCTACTGGCTTATGTATTATTAAGTTGTTGTAAGGCCATTGTGTGTTGCGAAAGGAATGCCTCATGCTGGAAATAAATCCAAAAGCAAGTCCATTGTGACGATGTTCTTGTACTCCAGCACAGAGGATCTCGAGCAGAGAGGGGCTGTCTTGCAGAGGATGTGAAGATTTATTTGATCTATTTGAGGAAAGGGTGTAAGGCTGGGTGTGGCCACACACAGGGCAGTGTGTTTCTTTGGCTTGAAGGTCGGGAGGTCATAATCAGAGGCTCTGGGATCAAAGTCCTCAGCTGAAGTGTGAGCAGATTTATAGAAGCTTCGATCAACTCTACAGCACAAGGTGAAAAGGACCTGCCTGAAAAGAAGGAAAATAGGGGGTACAAGACGTGACCAGCAAAGTTTGGAGAGCCTCTGTCTTTACATTCCCTGATTCATAGCAATATGTTGTTTCTGGCTAGGGCATTCATTCAGCAGCCCAGATGTGTCCAGCAAAGAAGAGTCACAGGCAGATGGCTTTGGGGTTGCTGGTTTGCGGGCAAGGCCACCTTCTGCCAGAGTTTGGATCTGGAATGTCCCCTGAAGGTTCTTGTGTCTCCAGGGTGTTGCTATTGGGAGGTGGTAGAATATTGGGGTGGGTGAGGGTAATGGGAAATCCTTAGGTCACTGAGACTGTGTCATTGAAAGGTATTATGAGACCCTGGTCAGCCGGGCGTGGTGGCGCACGCTTGTAATACCAGTACTTTGGGAGGCGGAGACCGGAGGATCCGGGTTCGCGGCCAGCCTCAGCTCTTCTCTCTCTCTCTCTCTCTCCCCCTGTCTCTCTCTCTCTCTCTCTACCTAGTGAGGCCCTTCGCAACTTCGTGAGACTCGGTTTCAAAATAAAAGTATAAAAAATAGGGCCGGGGGCGTAGCGCGGAGGTAGAACGCCCCTGCGTTCAACCA
>PVJS01004445.1:0-69119 GCA_004027185.1 Glis glis
GGCTGGGGATGTAGCTCAGAGGTAGAATGCCTCTGGGTTCAATCCCCAGTACCACACACACACACACACACACACACACACACTATATATATATATATATATATATATATATATACAGCAAAAGATACTAATGTGCATAAGATGCATAGCCCAGTGGGAGTGGTATGTATTCTTCCTTTTTCCATACCATAAATTATCACTTTCTCTAAGGAGAAAATTTGGGTTCTAGCAGATATTTCTTAAAAAAAAAGTTGTAAATTCCAAGTAATCAGGATCTCAATAGAAGAAACTGAACAGCCACTGAAGTCCTTAAAAAGTAGGGTTATTCAAAGAGAATAACCAAGAAGGTAAGCATGGGGGGAGTGGGTGAGACCTCTGAGGCCTTTTATGGGTTTCTTCACCTCCCCCACCACACCCCCAAACTGCCTGAATCATGCTGAACTCAGTCTTTCCTATCGCCTGCTCACATTCCCGGAGTGTGGTAGGTGCTTCATGAATAGCCGCCCAGTGGATGAACAACGATTTTTGAGCTACTGTCACAACACTGAGTTAGTATCTTGCTGCCACTCCAAGCAGATGAAGCAAGTGGGCGAGGCTTATTGGCAAGAGTGTAGGCAGCAGGGTGATGGGCGAATCTCTAGTTTGGTGATGACAAGAGCATGGATTTTGTTTCCTCCATGAGCATACACAGGTTTCACCGTGCTCCACACTCACAAAGATCTACATTTTTCTTTTCTGCATTATACCCCCTCCTACACCAGGCTCCTTTTTTCTCTAACAAGGGGAGCCAAAACCCTACTTGGTTCTCTTCTGGAACAACATCAACAAAAATGAATCTTTTTCCTCAAGCTTACTTTAGTTATCTACTTTGGGGAGTCTTGGCACAAATATGTTCCATGTGCAGCTAGAAAATGCTTGCCCAGCCCTGTGTCCAGTAAGGGAAGAAGGCACAGATCCAGGTTCTGTGGACTGGTCCCCAGATAGTAGATGACTGGGCATAGGAGGCAACAGTACATTAGCCATACTTAGGGGCTTCATGACATTTTTCTCAGCCTAATTATTAATAGACCCCTTTCACTTTTAAAAGCCTCCCAGTTTGGATGGTTATTTATAACACATGTAAGTTTTGCATTCAGCTTTTCAACATTTTGATATTTTGCAACACTTGGTGTACGTAGGGAACCACCTATAGACCAAAAATGGCTGATTATTATTGGGATGAAATTAAATCACAGAACATTTCATGGTTGCAAGAGAATAAACTAGCCGCTTTCTCAAGGTAACACAATTATTTGTTAATCAAAAAGTTGTTAAAAACAGAGGGGAAATGTATGTATATATCCCTCTAGTTAAGGGATCTTTAAAACAAAGATCCATTCTATTACTGGGGGGAAAACAGAATATAGTTAAATCCACGCAATAGCATAATATCATAGTAGATTTATAAGTGAAAGCAGATAGGGTTAACTTGGTTCTACTTTCTTATTGCTCATAGGTTTCTCTCAGATTTAAGACACAAATTAGACTATATGTCTACAGAACTAGGGAGCATTAAAGCTTTAAAGGGGAGTAAAAGCCGGGCATGGTGGCTCACGCCTGTAATCTCAGTACTTGGGAGGCTTTGACAGGAGGATCACAGGTTCAAGACCAGCCTCAGCAACTTAGTGAGACTCAGCAACCTAGCAAGACTCTGTATCAAAACATAAAATAAATAGGGCTGGGGGTATAGCTTGGAGGAAGAATACCTCTGAGTGCAATACCTCAGTACCACAAAAATAAAAATAATGAATATAAATAATGAATATTTAATTATTTTTTGTTTTTAATTTTAGAAATGATATAATCAGATAAGTCACCTAAAATGGTGATACAGATTGAGTATTCCTTATCTGAAATGTTTAGATTTGGGATTTTTTTTCTAATTTGAGAATATTTGCATATGCATAATATCTTGTGGATGGAACCTAAGCCTACACACAAAATTCATTTTATGTTTCGCATATACCTTATACATATAGCTTGACGTTAATTTTATGTGATATTCTTGGGCTCTTGGCATTCTGCCTGACCTGTCACATGAGATCCAGTGTGGAATTTCCACTTGTAGCATGACGTCAGTGCTTAAAAACAATTGGATTTTGGATTTTCAGAATAGGGATGCTCAACCTGTACTTTATTTTAAGTGTATTAATGCTTTTTAGAGAATAGTGTATTCTATTTTACATATTTTTGAATATTATGTTTTATATATTACATCTTTAAAGGTAATTTATTGTATTTGTATGTATGATTACTTACTAGAGAACAGCCACGCACATCTAAAAGATTTGCTTCAACATGCTTGCTATTAAATATATTAATCCGCAGGCCATTTCCATGTTTTTAGTACTAGATAAAGATCTGTAATGTGATTATCACGTTGTTAGCTAATCTTGGTTTTACTGAGTTTTCTATTTTGATCATGGTAAAGGAATTTAGCTTCATGTTTATCTCAAATCTTAAAAGAGAAATCAGATTTTATATCATATTATATAGATACTAATAATTGGTTAAATAAATATCCCTTGCTTTATAGAGAAAAATGAACTTAATTACATTATGTGATTACAAGGCTTATTTAAGAGAATTCAAATAGGAAACAACTTAAAAATGAACTCATAGACTATTAAGGAATTTTATGAAGTTTTCTTAGTCATGCAGGTAGAAAAATAAAAAATTGTCTAATTCTCTATAGACCATCATTAGAGAAATGGAGACCAAAATCTATTCTTCAAAATTAATAGTCTTGGGAGATGGGGGTGTAGCTCAGTGGTAAAGCACTTGCCTAGCATGCACAAAGCCCTGGGTTTGATCCTAGTATTTATCACTAAAAATATTAATAGTCTTGATAGATGGATTTTTATTCTAGACACTTAGAACACCAGAGAGGGGTGAAATGAGTATTAGTGGGGGGCAAGAGGAAGAGGTAGAATGTTTTCTGCTTTGCCAGGCAGAACTGAACCCTCTTTCTCACCCTGCCCTCTCTCTATCTTCTTCCCATCATCCAGCATATGGAAAACTACTTGCTTCTTTGCCACTCGGATTTGCTCTTGTTCTTTCAAGTCCCTTGAGAGCAAGTACTAAGTCACTACATGACATACAGTAGTTGCTCAATAAGTGAGCACTAAAAGAAACTGAATAAATTAGCAAGACAGGGACAGGCATAAGAATGTTAGTCAGGGAAAAGGAGAGAGGATTGTTTCTCCAATAAAAACTGTAGTTAGTGCTTCTTATATTCCAGACACTATGCTAGGCAGTAGAGATACAATTACTCATGCAAGGTAGGGGGATAGTATGTATATTTGTGGGACAGAATAAGAAAGAAATCAACTACTCAATAGACTATGGCCTATACTATAGAAGAGGCACAGAAAGCTAGTCCATCCTGGCTTGTGAGAAAGATAGAGTAGAGCTTAAGCAGAGGGACCAGAATGTACAAAGGCATGGAAGCGTGAGGAAGCATGGTCCATTCCTTGCTTGGAATCAGTCAATTGCCATAACTTCCTGGAGGAGTGGCAGCAGATGAGCCTCAGGCCAGGCCGCTGGGATACTAAGTTTGAGCTAGTAAGTAGGCTGTTAGTTTAAACTTCACCCTGAAGGCAGGAGATGTTGCAGGACATTAAGCAGAGAAATTGCATGGTCAGGTTTTCAGTCAGAAAATGTTTGGAAGCATGGAAGAGGATGGAGACCCGAGGCTAACCAGGAGCCTACTGTGAGTCAGGTGAGAGGTTCCAGCGGCCTGAATTAAAGCTGTAGCACGGAGGCTGGTGAGATAGGTAGGTGTTCAGGAGGCAGGATTGTCAAGTCTCAGGACAGACTAGATGTGCGAAGAGGAGGAGAAATAAAAAATGATCCTAAGGGACCTACCGTGTTCCCACTATGAATCTTGTAACTAACTATTCTTTATTTCTCCATTTTCTTTTATATCTGGGCAGAGGATATTGCCAATACAGAATAGCAAAATAACATAAAGTACTTGAGAAGAGGTAACAGTAAGAAAGTAATGTATAAAAAATTCTCAAGCCCTTTGTTGGGTAGTAAAGAATTGCAAGTCCAAATTTAGGGTAATTCCCAAACTAAGTGATGTTATGACACTATAGTAGCCTTCATTCATTTCAGAGCAGCCATGGAATGAGAGTAAGATAAATATTTTATTAATTAAAAAATTCCATCCATAGAAAATCAAGAAATAGTATTGCTAAAACTTATTAAGATTTATGGCGTCCCAACGTTATCATGAAAGGGAAACGATGTTCTTTAAAGAGCAAGATATGACAGGTAAATGTGGACCATGCATCTGATCTAGACTTCAAAAAAGGATACATTATATTGCATGAAAATAAGTCTTCCCACCAGGTGTCCAGCTATCCATAGCCCATCAATCTCGCAGGCACCCTGTGCCTATCTTGTTCTCTGCCTCTGCTGCTGCCCCCAGGTCCCTTCTGTCCGGTGCCCCAGCTCTCTGCTTCCCAGGTTCCAAGGTGTTCAATAGGAAGAAGCTCTGTAACTGTCCCTTTATGCAATGCACCAACCATGGAAAATAAGGGTGAAAAAAATACCATCCAACACAATCCCTGTTTTGAGAAGTATTTGGCCAGATGGTCAATGGAATGATCCTCTGGCCTTTTTTTTTTTGGACATTTTCAGGAGGGAAGAACTCATTAGATCTACAGGAACTCCAGAGCTCTCTAATAGAGAGCTTTCCTACTTCTCCACTCAGTGTCCCTGGGAAGGAGGGCTCCTTTCCAGTGCCCTCTGGCCCTACAATCTTTCATTCTGCTCAGAAAAAGTAAGGCAATTAGGAACTTCAGGTCACAGGCAGCTGGCTCACCAGATGAGGAAATCCCACTTGCCTGTGATGTCAACTCCCTCTACTGCATGCAGAGTGCAGATTCAACTATTCAGCAGGAGCCTCGCAGACCTACTTAAATTTTCTTAAAAACAGATCCAATAGTTTGATGCCATAATAGTCTTAATTTGTTGCTTTAGTGGCCATTGAATATACATATGAAAATAGGTGAGATAACAAAACCGAGAAATTAACCTTTATTCAAATTAAACTCTTTTGTTTATTTTAGGGAAGGAACAGGAAAATAGGAGGGCATGGATTCTAAGGCCTAAGAAATCCAGGGATAGTAACTGGGAGGTAACAGAGAAGGTCAGTGTGGGGCTCAAATGTGGGCTCTGGAGCCAGATAGTGTGGGTGTGGGTCATGGCTACACCCCCTTCCTCAGCTATGAGTCCTTTCTGGGCCTCAATTTCCTCATCTATGAAATCTAATGACATGTCCCATTGAATGCTTTGTGAGGATGAAATATGTTAAGACCTGTACAGCTTGCTACATAGAAATTAAATGTTAGCTAACATCATTTATTATTTTTACCAGATAAATAGATGAATAGAAAAAAATAACATGGGAGGACAGAAATTTCTAAGTTTCAAAAGCTTAAAGTGGGGGATAGCTCAGTGGTTACCAGAATTAAATGAGTTTAAAGAAAACTTAGAATAAAATTAAGCTTAACCTTTTAAAAAAAAGTTACTCAAGTTTAATGACCAGATTTAGGAAATGGTTTTTCCCTTTATACAATAAATTCTATCAGGTATAAAATATAAAAGAGTAAAAAAAATGATGTGTATCCTAAAACTTTTAACTCATGTTGACTTATAGAGTAATATAAACATTTCAATGCTTGTAGCCCAAGCTTTTGTTCCTTCCCATTTGCTATGTAAGAGGATACATGCTCCAGTGAATTGTGTGAGCGTGTGCAGTGAATTGGCAGTCACAAGAGACTCCTCTCCATTTCTGTGCTTGGCATAGACCTTTAAATCCAGGAACACTTTAGTCAAGCTTCATTCTTCAAACACACTTCTCCCTTTATACACTTCCCTCAACAGTAAGAGAACATCCGATTCAAATATACACTGATTGAGCATCATGTACCCATTATGTTTGACTTTCTAATGATGCTTTGGTAATGTTAAAGGCATGGATGGTGATGGCAACAATATCAACTACTCCTTCCTGAACCTTTATTCTATATGACTCTATATTAGGCATTTTATGTGGATTTTCATATGAAAGCTGTGGACTTTCCATTAATAAAGCAGTATATTCCACAAGTTGGTTGGCCAGAGGTAGAGGGGTAAGAATTAGCATACAACAGATAAAATTACAAAATATTAGAAAAGTTAAGTGATTGGCCCAAGATTTGCTAATAAGCAGTAGAGCAGGGATTCTAATTCAGCCAGCTGTCTGACTCTGGTACTTGCACTACAATAAATACTTTATTTATGTGGAGGCACATTTGGGATTACTGTGATTTTTTTCATTGATTTGAGTTAGTTAACTATGGCAAAGAACATTACAGTGACATTTTAATATGTTCCTGAATAGTTCCCCAAACTCTACTCAAATAGTAAGATTGTTAATATTTATGATAGGACAGTTATGCTCCCTCATTAGCAGTTTAAATATTCTGTTACTTAACATTAATTATGTCCTATATGCCTTTTTCAAATAAAAGGCACAATTACAAGCATTATTCCTCCTTTTGTCTACTTGTAAATTTAAATGTTTTAATCCATTTATTATTTCACAGACCTTACACTATCTTTCTCCTTTCTCTCAGGCCACTCCATCTCATAAAGGTTATTATTCCACAGGGTTTCATAGATAGTAATGTCCTAGGATCATCATGGC
Organism: Glis glis; assembly: GCA_004027185.1. Taxonomy (NCBI): domain Eukaryota; kingdom Metazoa; phylum Chordata; class Mammalia; order Rodentia; family Gliridae; genus Glis; species Glis glis. The sequence continues at coordinate 6,740 of PVJS01004445.1, forward strand.
AAGGAAAATGTCTATCCAATATTAAATCACATCTTAAAAACTGTGCAGTTATAAAGATTTATGCAGCTTCTTTACCTCTGGCCAACCAACTTGTGGAATATACCGTTTCAGTTCATACAGTAAACATTAATGGGATGCCTACTGTATGCAGGCGGGCTTGAGTAGAGTAAGTCTCATTTCACACTTTTGATAAAACAGATTCCTTTGGCATGTACCAAATAGTAATAAGTAACCCTGACCTCTGCAAGAAGTTCACATTATAAGGCTATTATGGGAGGCATAAAGCATGCAGCATCAGATCCTCTGTGCTATTAAAACTGCTTAAGTATGGCATCCGTTCTTAAAGTTGCCTCATTTAAAAGTAGCCAAACCTTAGAAGATTATCGAGCCCATTAAAAACTGCATTAAGGCTCAGCCGCACTGTGCTTGAGCATTGCTCTGGCTCAGGTTATGTCACTGCTTCATTACAAAATCTTCCTTGGGAGTTTCTTAAGAATTCACTCCAAGTTGAAAAAGGTTGTAAATCTCAGTAGCTAGCTACTGAACTGTCTCCCTCCACATGGCCCTCTATTTAAGCAAGCTTAAAAGATTTTAAAAAACTATTTAAGAGCAGTGGCACCACAGTGGACTGCCTGAGCTCCAATACCAGCTCTGCCACGTAGCAGCGACAGAGCTTGAACTATTTATTTAGTCAGATGAAGCCTCAATGTCCTCCTCTCCCAAATGAGGATAATAATAGCAACAACTTTGCCTTTCTCTTTGCACTCTGCAGAAAGGGGAAAATAGAATGGCTATAGAATTAAATGAGTTATTATTGGGAGAGCTGCTCTGGAGGATGTCAGGCACATACTAAGAGATAGTATAAGTGTGTATTTAAGAGACAGTTCAAGCCGGGCGTGGTGGCGCACGCATGTAATCCCGATACTTGGGAGGCTGAGTCAGGAGGATCGCAGGTTCGAGGCCAGTCTCAGCAACTTAGCAAGGCCCTCTGCAACTTAGTGAGATCCTGTTTCAAAATAAAAATTAAAAAGTCTGTACCTCCAAGGTGGAATGCCCCTGGGTTCAATCCCCAGTACCACAAAAAGAAAAGAGAGAGACTGTTCAAAATAACGTAACATATGCTAAAACTTTAATATCAAACTAGTTGAGCACTTATAAGTCTCATCCTCAGAATGAGGCCCACTTCGCAAGCCACATATGCCACAAAGGGAATTCGATTCCTGTTGTGCAGCATTATTACATAAAATATAATACATAAAAATAAATACATAAATATATGCTATATTACATATATGTGTCTATATACACATACATTTTCGTATATTTACATATAAAACTTACACATATAAAACTTGGTCTAAAGTCAAATTAACCATTCAACACTTTCTTAATATCAACAAAGCTTTCTTTCATAAAACTTTTCAAGAGATGGAAAATAATCCATTGTATCAAATGTTAATTAATAATAATACATGATAGTAAAGTTTCATATGAGGTTTAGTGAGGTTTGTTTATCTTACTTGTATATTATATGTATCTCCAAATGTAATCGTTTACTTTTACTTTTGATAAGTGTTAGCTATTCTGAAATGTGTTTGACTCAGATCAGTAATTTCTAAATGCAGTTATTAATATCTCACTTTAATTGCACTTATTAATATCTCACTTTAATTGCACATCTGCTGTAAAGGTTAAGATAACATCATGACTCTCTCAAAAACAAACATTGATTCTAGAGGAAGCAAGATTTGTCAACAGTTAAATTGGATTCCAGACAAAAAAATTTTATAATTTTGTTGATTTTTAAATAATTCATATTAAACTCACAGAAAAAAATAAATAAAAGATTTTCTAAATAGTAACAGTTTACTCCTTAATATAAAGTTTAGTTATTTTGGCCCTGACCTCCTCACACCAACAAAAAGACAGGACTTAAGTAGAGATAAATCCATGGTTTAAATAGTTATTCCCTTAACTTGATTTGTTCTCTCAACTATTCACTTTTCCTTAAGAAAAAACGAAACTAGAATTCTATTACCAAAGCATACCTACACACTTAATTGCAACAATTTCATTGTATTAAAACTATGGGAATAAAGTATTACAAAGAAATTTTAAACATGCATATAAAGACCCATAAATATACACATATTCACATAATTAGAACAACACAACCCTAGTGTTACTTCTCCTACTATTCCTAGAGGTTGTAGCAAGCATTCTTTCCACTAGTAGTTCACTTTACTAAAAGTTACCTTGAGAGTTACTATATACATGAGTGAGGGCCCCTATAATAAAAGTCCATTCTGCCAGACATGCCAAAAGAGTAAAAGAGAATTCTCCTTAACTAAAATTCCCATAAGACATTTCCTTTTTTCTAAAAAAAAATCCTAAATAATCATTTATGTTAACTTGCTCATTTACATGTAATTGCATTTTTAAAAGACGTTACTGTTTGAGATTATAAAAATAAAGGGATAAGAAATTGAGGAACAAAATATTTATTGTGTTTTATGAATTCAAGTTTGCTCTTCAAATGCAATAGGAATATTTGCATTTACTCATAAATGAATACTAATGACATATTCAGATCTGGCACTCCTCCATAGAAATCATAGTGCACGGCTAGTTACATTACTCTAAAATATACGGACAAAGAGCAAGAAGATTAGAGTCAACAACAATTCTCCCGAAGTTGAGTCATATCTAAATGACAGGGTGGGTGGAAAATAATGGCGGAATTTACAGTAAAAACAATGTTGGGTAGTTACCATCCTATGTGATTCTTGAGTCAGCAGCTCTCTGTTGATCACCTGCTTTGGGCAAGATGCTGTTTCCCTAAGTAAGCCACTGTTCTATAGTTCTAGTTACACAGTGTGGGAGTAAGCACCCTGCTTCTAGCAATAATCCTTCCTTGTTTAAAATAACACCCCAGCTCAGCTATGCACATTGTGTGTGCTCATGTGCTCTGTAAGTTCTTTTTGAATGAAAATTCAGTGAGTAGGAAGGTTATTCATTCAAAAACATCTGTGTATACCTGTAAAATGGTAAGGACAATAATGCAAACATAATCAAAACACGGTGAGCAGCCCCTCTCACAAGATGCCAAAGGGAGCAACTTCAGATATTAACATTTGAGTATGAGGTCTGGCTTAATCTCGTCAGCATGACTGCAGGACTTGCTGTACTTCTCCACTGAATACTATGCACGTAATTTTCCATACAGTCTGCTTAGGCATCTATTTGAAAATATTATTTTATATGAGTAATGATATTTCCTTATATTTCATTAATTGAGAAAAGAGTACTTTTACATAGTCCAGAGTAACTTGGGAGCGGTCAGAGCGGTTTTCCTTTTCATTGTTAAGCTACAGTGAAATAGAGGCAGTTCAATTTAAGCAATAGTTTCCTTCCCATCCATATGTTTCTTGTACTATCTCCTTGTGTCTCACCCAAACTCACTGGTGAATAACTTCATATTCTTGAAGTAAAGAAGTCAGTCCTGAGGCTCATTTAGTCACTGCGGGCAATGACCATTTGTAAACAAATACAGGGACAATGGTAAGGAGAATTGTTTTCATTTCTCCTTTTAAGACTTTCACTAGGAGGAAACAGCAAGGTAACTTAAAAAATCGGTCACAACATTATTGATACTAATAAAAACATTTATAATAATCATATTGGACATTCACATTTGAAATTCCCTTTTATTCTCTTCAACTTTTCTTTGAAAAGAAGCTGAATATATCTGAATTGAATTGTAATGTGAAAACATGTGTCTAAAGCTCCGAAATATGCAGAAGCACCCACTTTTTATGACTTCTAGCAAATCAGTTTAGAAAGAACACTGTCACAGAAAGGGTACCTACCCACTTTTGCTCCCACCCAACCGGACCCTGCCTGCTATTTATCAGGCTAAGTTTGCATAAATCAGAGGAGAGTTACAGGGCAATTAAATGTGTCCACGAAGTAATATGATATAAAGCACTTTGCAAATATTAAATCTCCCCTTAAGGGATCAGTGTTTTCCATAAAGCAACTGTTATTCAGAGGGAAAGAAAGAGGTGAAGAGAAAGAGTGAGAGACCCACCCGGTGAGGATTGGGGAGGCCACTGATCCGAGGATCCAGCTGCAGCTCCCTGGCGTGGGTGCCCGAAGCGCTCAAGGAGGGTGGCCTGAGAGTGGAGCCCACCAAGGAGAAGCGACTTGGAGTTGTGGGGGAGGTTTGCTTGCTGTGCACCTGGTTCCTCCAGGTGAAGGTTTCCACCTCAGGCTGGGTGCTCCTTCGCGCTTCCCAGAAACCAAGTGGTCTCCCAAGTCTCAGGGGTCGGAGTCTCAGCGCTCCAGTCAATGACCACAGCGACCTCGCGGACCTCTTAGTAATAACAATATGCCCACCCCTTCGATTGCATCCACCTCCCGGGTGTGTGCGTGCGTGTGGCGGGTGGGTGGGAAGGGCGGCGCGAAGTGGGGCTATGAGGGGGCGGGGACTGGAGCTGCGAGTGGTGGGGGCCGCTCCAAAGAGAAGACACCCCACCTACACAGTAACTGAGCCTTTGCCTGCCCTCTGCCTGCCCTCTGCTCGGGCACCCCCCCACACACTCCTACAAAGATGCTCTGGAACTCCAAGCCACAGTACACAGACACCCCGAAAAGTGGCCGAGCGTGAGCCCCCAAACTCTGCGGAGCGCAGTGAACGCGTGTTCTCTCTCTCCTACGAGAGCGCTGGGTGTAGCGCTCTGGGCAAGAGGTTGGGAGAGAGACGGAAACTGATTCACTGTCTCAATTCAGCCCGGAATCCGCCCAGCAGTTTCTCATCTCCTACTAGTTTAACCCCTAGATCCAGGAGACGCCTCAAAAGTCTTCCCCGGACAGCGCCCAGGAAAACCGCACCCCGCAAAGTGCTTTGGGCGGGTAAGCACGGATGCCTCCTCTTGGTGATTTCCCCCTTCGTCATTTTCCCCCAAATCTACGAAGTCGCAGCCCCGAGTGCTCGAGCCCCTCCCCCGCGCGAGGCGGGCCGTGCGCCCTGCTCACCACCGTCCCCGTGCGCCCTGCTCACCACCGTCCCCGTGCTCCCCGCTCACCATCGTCCCCGTGCGCCCGGCTCACCATCGTCCCCGGCGCGGCGCGGGCGGGAGCCCAGGCGCGGGGCCGCTGTCCGGTCGCCCCGGGTCGCCGGGTGTGTTTCCTGCGGTCCGGGCGGCAGTTGGTCGTGTAGTTTCGGATGCTCTGGCGCGGGCTCCGCAGAGAGCGAGTCTGCGTGAAGGGGAGCAGGCGAGCCGAGCTGTGCGTGCGCGCGTGGAAGAGGCGGGCGGGCGCCCACACGCAGGCGGCGGCGACCGTGGGGTCCGGGGCGGGGAGCCTGGCGGGGAGGAGGCGGCGAGAAGTAGTGGAGTTTAGGGCGCGTTTCCTGCACTTCCCCGGGAGGCTGGAGCCAGGTGCGGCAGGGCGCGCTCCCGCGGCGCGGGCACGGCACGGGTGGCTGCCAGAGCCCGAGTCCGCGCAGTGTCGGGGACCGCAGCCGCTCTGCGGGAGGAGGTGCGCATCCTCCTCGCCCCACGAGGGCACCGGCGCAACCCCGGACCCCGCGCGGAGGGTGAGCGCCTCGGCGTGCTGGGGGACAACCTCGAGCAGCCTGCTCTCTCGCAACAGTCAGTGCGGCGGGGATCTTCCCTCCCTGCGTCCTCCGGCCGCCGCGCCAAGCTGTGCGGGCGCCCCGCTCCCCGTCGCTCGCGCTGTCACGGCCGCCGCCCGGCCCCCGGCGCTCTGGAGCCGGCAGCTGCCTCCCGGAGACGTGCCCAGCTGTGTGCGCGCGTGTGTGTCTAAGCGAATCTCTTCCCCTCCATCACTCGGGCGCGCAGGAGGGACCAGGTCCCCGGCGACCAGCTGCAGAGTGGCTGCCAGTCCACACCCTCCCGGCTCTCTTCCCACCCACCCCGCCCCTACTCCTCCTCGCCCTCCCCACTTCCCTCTGCTCCTCCTCCAGCTGCCGTTCCCGAGCTCCCAAAGGCAGCGGAGCAACCGCATGGAAAGGGAGGAGGAGAAGGGTGGGGACGGAAGCGCAGGTGTCTTCAGCCAAGAGATGGGCGCACGCACCGGAGCGGCTAGCTGCAGGGGAAGGGCCGGGCCTTAGGCGGAGAAGGGGGAGGAGGACGATTTACCCCGAGGCGGAGGTCCTGCGACTGAGCCACTCCGAGTCCCACCCAGGTGCGGGAACCGCTGGCGAGCGGCGCCGTTGGGCGGCCAGGTGGGCATTGAGGGCTCCATTACCGACTGAGGTCGCAGCTTGGGAAAATCTGCGGAGGTGACAGGGTGACAGCGCCCTGGGACATAGAGGTCGAAGGGACCCAATCTCTGAGGAGCTGAGACAGGTTTCTCTAGGGTAAGGGGGTGCCTAGACTCCGACCTTGGGCCACACAGGTGTCCTGGGAGCTCCAGCGTGTCAGGCTGGAGAGCCAGCTGGAGGCAGTAAGGGGTCGGGCGGCGTCAGTGGCGGTGTTTTGGGCTGCTGTGTGCATCCGGAGTCACAGGGGGCGATCACCGCTTAGCTGGGAAGAGGAGCTCAGGGCTCAGCCTTCTTGCAGGTCCCAAGTCCCAAAGCCCAGAGGCACACTCACCTTCCCAATTTAGTCTGTCCGTCCTGTTTCTTGCCCCCAGCTAAACAGCAGCCCAGGGAACTGATTCTGCGTGCTACTTACTGGAGTCTTTGCTGGACTGAAAGGATTCCTTCTGATCTAAGGAGACTGATACGTTGTTGCGTCTCTACTAACTCTAGTCCTTTCCCCGGACACCCCTAACCAACCAAAATTACCTACAAAGCTGTCTGTCACTGATGAAGTTTTTCCTGAAAAATAGCCCCCTCCCCTTTTCCTTTCTTCTGTAGCGGTATTAGGTCTCTTGCTTACATTCATACTATTAATGCAATACACAGAAAAGTCCTTTAGGCAAGAAATCACAGTGTTATTGCTCATGACAGCTTATCTGTTTTCAAATGACAATCACAGAATGCCAAGTTGAGTCAACTTGGGGTCAGTGGAGAAGACTGGTCCATTTAATTAGTTAGAATGATCACCAGCAAACACTTGGAAAGGACCGCTGTGCCTTTTCCAGTCTCCATTTCTTTTTTTATGGTAATTTCACTCTGTTAATTTAGTCAATCTGAAAATGAAAGGTCAGATGCAATTCACAAGGCACAATATTTCTAGACTCATTCAAAAGCCAGGCTCACCTCCTTCCCCAGTCCACTTTCACCATCACTTCAAAAGGTCATGAGCTTAGATCTCAAACTGCATTTTTTAACTCTCAGGTTACAGCCTGAAGGACAAAGCTGTTGAGTTCTAGAAAGAGATAACTTAAATCCAAGTAAACTTATTTACCAACTACTCAGACAAAATCATAAGCTCAGCAGCAACAAAATGTATATTGTGTAATATATCGAGCTGAGGAAAGATGGCTGTTTGCCAGATATGTGATCCATTAACCTCTTTAGCTCATTGTTGGCAACAATAGCATACAATCACATTCTTATGTTTGAAAGACAAGGGACTTTTTTTTTCCATCGCAAAATCACAATGCCACATTCTATTCTAAAAGAAACCTCAAACAATAAAAGTAATATGAAAGGAGGAAACACAATTTGCTTTTTTCCTGAACAAATGTTGCTGCTCTGTTTTTTTCCCCTGAGGAGGAAAAAAAATTGCTGATACGCAATAAAGTCCACAAAGTCATGACAAAAGATTTTTAAAGAATGCCTCAATCCATCTATTAGTCCTTTTGATTAGTTTATTTAAAATGAGTATTATTTGTATTATTTTTTATTGGTATTCATTCTTTATTTTGAACCAGAAAGATGGCTGAGGAGGCTGGGCAAGGTGAGTCTGTCTCTTAAAATGCTGTCTTGCCTCAGGTTGAGGTCAGGTAGGAGAGGAGCATCCAGCAAGCCATGCTCGCTCAGCCCCTCTAACTTCTCCTTTGAGGATCCTTACCTCCATAGCTGATGGACTTCCAGATTAACACAGTGATTTTTGCCTGGCTTGTGCAGCATCACGCCTGGGTCTGAGAGCTAGTCCAACCCTAGAGACTGTGAAACACAGCTCTGGTAATATTACTGGAGCCCTAGGCCAGAGACCTGACTGTGGGGGTCTCAACAAACTGGGTCTGGATGCTCACCCCTTAAACCAAGCAAAAAAGATAACGATGAAAAGTATGAAAAGAACTGTCATCTACATAGCCACACTGGGAAGGTAAAGTGAGATTCAGTATCTTGTCTTGCGTTACTGACAGGAGCTACAGGCTTAAAAGGAGGAAGAATGGAGGCAAAGGGGGAGAGGAATGGATGATGACAGATTCTTGATCAAACTGTGATCCTGGATCATGATCATTCTCTCAGTTCTGGTTCTGCAAAAGTTAGCTTCAGAGAAGTCCTTATCACTTGGGACAATTTCTACTGTTGCTCGGGATGTTTATTCATCAGAAATGTGGTCCTGGGAAGGCAGCCATGACTGGAGACATCTAGGCCCCAGTCCAGGGATCTGAAACAAGATGCTGCAAATCTTATCTCAGTCTTCAAGGGCGACAAGATGGGTTAGGTAAATTTGGGGCTAATACCCCTTGTATTACTTGAGTTTAGATGAAAATTCCCAAAATTATGAACATTCTTATGATCTAAAGTTTAAATTAATAGAGGAGACAGACACACAATGAAGGGCCATCTGCAGGCCTAAGTAAACAGTCACTGTTTTCAGCAAAGGCAGCTTCTCTTGGTCCCTATTATAGTATGGCCCTTTGCTTCACTAGAGTTGGAGGATCAGATTAGGGTTCACAAGTGTCTCAACTAGGGATGATTTTGTTTTTCTGCTAAATGAAGATATGGGTGAGTGGGGCTTAAAATTTTAGTAGAAACATTTTGGTATTATGGTAAATTAAACAAATAAAACTGAATTCCAAAGTGGTACATAAAAATATTTTTAAAATACAATTTTGCAAATAATCACAAATTTAATAATTTGGTTTAGTCACCAAAGCTAAATAAAGTGCATAGTAATGAAAACATTGGCTAAATAGAGTGTTTATTTGTTAAACATATATATTAATATTAATATTAATATATTAAATATTAATATATTATTAAATATTATTAATTAAATAATATTTAATATTAAATATTATTCAGTGTTGTGGTTTAGACATAGAATGTTCCCCTGAAAAGCTCATGCACTGGCCATGCAAATATGTTCAGAGATGAAATAATTGAAGCAGGGTTCTAATCTCATCAGTGGTTAAATCTGTTGAGGGACTAATACTTTGAATGGGTTTACTGGGTGGTAGGCAGATTGGGCATGGCTGGAGGAGGTAGGTCACTGGGGTGTGGCCTTGGGGGCTCTATCTGTCCCTGGTTCCTTCCTCTGTCTCTGCTTCCCAGCTGCTGAGCAGTTCTCCAACGCCACATCCTGCTGCCATGATATTTCTGCCTTGGAGCCAGCCAGCCATGGACTAAACCTTTGAAATCATGAACCCAAATAAACCTTTCCTCCTCTAAGTTGTTTTTGTTGGGTATTTTGTTTATAGCGATGGAAAAGCTGAATAAGATATTCAGTTTACAGGTCCAAATGGAGGTGGCCCTCTCCATAGTTTGGAAATAATTTGTCATTACTAGAAAATAGAGGGTAGCTGAATTATTATCCAAATCTTTCTTATCTTTTTTTCCTTCTCACCAGCTAATCACTGACATTTAGATTCAGTTGGTTTAACAAATATTCATTGAAAGGACCCTTCTATGTGTCAACTACTAGGAACCAAAAGATGAGTGAAAGGAGTCTGCCTCCAGGGAGTGAAGACAGTAATCACTAGAGCTATCCGGTGTGGACCTGGTGGACCAGGGGTCTTTCCCTTATAAGTAAATGAGGTCCTTCACCCACATCTCCATGCTCATCACTATCATTGAGTATCTCTTATATGAAAGGTGTGGTTTTCATATTGTATTATGCTATGTTTAATCAAGGAAGACCTGAAAGTGTGAGGCCATGCTTGATTGTTAGAGAAACATTTCTCCCTGAAGGGATGGGTCCCCAGATCAGATGTCAGAAACTAGGAGGATGGTTAAACCGGGCATGGTGGTGCTCGCTTATAATCCCAGTACTTGGGAAGCTGAGACAGGAGGATCACAGGTTCGCAGCCAGCCTCAGCTACTTAGTGAGGCCCTCCACAACTTAGTGAGACTTTGTTCAAAATAAAGAATAATAAGCTGGGCATGGTGGCTCACGCTTGTAATCCCAGTACTTTGGGAGGCGTAGACGGGAGGATCTGGGTTCGCGGCCAGCCTCAGCGCGCATGCGCGCGCGCGCGATATATCTCCTCTCTCTCTCTCTCTCTCTCTCTCTCTCTCTCCTCTCTCCTTTCTCTCTCTCTACCTAGTGAGGCCCTCCTCAACTTCATGAGACCCGGTTTCAAAAATAAAGCATAAAAAAAAAATAGGGCCGGGGGTGTAGCGCGGAGGTAGACTGCCCCAGCGTTCAATGCCCAGTACCTCAAAAAAAAAAAAAATAAAAATAAAAAAAATAGGGCTAGGGATGTAGCTCAGAGGTAGAATGCCCCTGGGTTCAATCCCTGGTACCACCACCGAAAAGAAAAAGAAAGAAAGAAAGAAAGAAAGAAAGAAAGAAAGAAAGACAAAACTATGGAGATGGTTAAAGAGGATTTCACCTCTCTCTAGGTCTAGACCACTGGTGACCATTAGAAGTGCAGTAGTGCAGTACAAGGACAAAAGTAATCCACATGTATAATTTTATATATTCTAGTAGCCCATTAAAATAATAAGAAGCAGGTAAAGTTAATTTTAATAATATATTTTATTTAACCTAATATATCCAAAGTATGATAATGCTTTGTGAGCAGCATGTAATCAATATAAAATAATTAAGAAAATATTTTACATATTTTTTCATAATACGATAGGCAGAACGTCTCCCCAAAGATGTTCATGTCTTCATCCCTGGAACCTATAAATGTGTAGTATTATAATCACAGTAAAAGGGATTTTGCAGATGTGATTAAAATTGTATCACAAGAGTTCATTTTTAATAGATAAATAGTGACTTTTGTATCATTCTATTTAACTAATTAAAATAAAAGGTTACATATCTTAATTAGTTGAAAACCAGTGCTTTTGTCTGGAGGAAAATATAAACTGTAGCAACACACATTAGAAATACTTTGTAACCCATATATTATAGACATTCATACATTTCAAGAATCGTTTAAATTCTGATATCTGAAATCAGTATGGGGATATATGATGGCTGTTAATATACAATTAAAACTACTTTTGATTTGCTATATTCCTAATGTTAAATTCCAGTCACCTTGAAATTTAGTTAATGTTAAAAGGTTTAAAGTAAGCCTATAACATACATAAGGAACACCTTCCTGTATCATACATGCAGATTACTTCTCCATGTAAACATCCCTTCTCTTTAATACTAAGGTTTTCCAGCTCCAGAAATCACTATTCAGGGGCTTATTATGGTCCAAATAAAAAGAAATAGATTGTATCCAGGACTTATTAACATAAGTCAATAATCCATATTTATGTTATACAGTTATATGATGTCTAAATTATGATTATTTCTCTTACCAATCCCAGAAGTTATCTATATTATGCCATTTTCAGGTAACATTTGAGGCAGTAGAATAAATCTACTAAAGGCATCACAATGAATTCCACTTAATACAGATAATTTTATAGAACAGCACTTTTCTACAAATAAAGTTTAATTTTTTCCAGTTAAATACAGAGTTTTAATTTTATAGCTTAACAGTGAAAGATTATACACTGAGGTCAATACATATATCTAGCAATTCAAGCTAAACTTGACCATGTACACAGGTAAAAGCAGTTATAAAGTATTACCTAACAAATTCTAGGGGAACTTTTTTTAAGTCTTTTTTTTTTTTTTACAGGTATTAAGCTTCATCTTATACACTCAAGTCAAAATATATACACAGCAAAGTCAGAACTTTTTTTTTTTTGCGGTACCAGAGATTGAACCCAGGGGCGTTCTACCTCCGAGTTACACCCCCGGCCCTATTTTTTATACTTTATTTTGAAACCGGGTCTCACGAAGTTGCGGAGGGCCTCACTAAGTAGCTGAGGCTGGTCATGAACCCAGATCCTCCAGTCTCAGCCTCCCAAGTACTGGGATTACAAGCGTGCGCCACCACGCCTGGCAAGTCAGAACTTTTATACTTGCATTTATTCTTTATTTAGCTTTTAAAACACCACCATAGTTGACTAGTAAAATAATAGTGTTACTAGAGTCTTAGGCCAGAGGCCTGACTCTGGGGATCCAACAAATCAAATCTGGCCATTTGGCCCCCCCAAACACCAAAAAGAAAAGATAATGAGGAAAAGCATGTAAGGTACTTTTATCAGTGTAGCTACACCAGAAGGACAAGGGGGAGGGCTTCTCCTTTAGCCCTGTCTTTTGAGGGGCTAATGATGACTTTGAGGTTTTATAGAAAGGGGAATGAGGGCAAGGATTGGGTTTGTATAACTGGGGGCTTTGCATAGTTACCAAAGTAGCTGATCTTGATCAGGATCATGTGTGGTCTGGTCCCTCAGGATTGGTCACGTGAGGCCCTGTCAGTGATAAGAAGGTTGCTATTGCCTAGGGAGTAGTTACAACTAATCATAGATCAGACCTGTTGTCCCTGGAATCGGAGGCGACTCAGAACAAAGGAGACATGCAAAAAGGAGGCAGAGATGAAAGCGAAAGTGAAGAGTTTAAGTCCTTGTTACAATAGCAAGGAGTAGGTGTGTTATGATTTTAGTTCTTCATTCACTACTGCACATAAAATGCCAACACTGAGTGCTATTTGCAGGTACCATTAATAGTTTTGACACTGAACACCACCTCTGGGATGATGTTCATCATCCTCATGGGTTTCTCCACTCTGTGGTGCTATCTTCCCTGATCTGGCTCAGAGTCCTCAAGTTCTACCCGATTAATTTCATCAGCTTCTTCTAATTCCCTTCCTCTCAGGTAAAAGTTCATTCAGCAAAGAGAATATCAAGACAGAGAAAGCCATTCTTGGCAAAGTTTACCTTCAATTTGGTGATTAGGTGACCTTTTTTAAATTTTTCATATAATCAACACATTTAGCACATACTTGACCATCTGACCTGGGGGATGAGAGATGACTATGGCTCATATGTACAGAATGGATATTGCATGTAAGAACAGTATGGTCCTTCTGATCTAAAACAATGATAATATCTTCTGGCTTTAGTCCTACTTCTTGGCTTCCTTCTGGTCATCCTTCATGTCTTTGTCAATAAGAACTTATAGAATCTTCTGTTGAATTATCTTCCAGCCTTTTGTTTGTTTGTTTTGCAGTATTGGGAATTGAACCAAGGGTCTCATGCCTACTGCAGCTTTCACATCTATCTTTAGTGCTGATTGGTCACCCATAGTCCTGTTACTCCATGCACACAGACTGAATTTGGTGAGTGATTCCAGGCCCTATTTGAGGAATTCATATTTGTATCTCAGTACATCATTGATTAGGACAATATTTTACTTTTTTCTTCTTAGAACCTCAGCTTTTGCATTTGCCACAAATCACATGATTTTGTGTGAAACTAAACTAATTTCCTTGTTGCACCATTATATAAATTTTATGAAGTTACAGAGAACTGATACACATTTTTATCTTTCCTTTCTCTTGACATCCTTTTTCCTCCTCCAAAAAATATAACAAATATGTCCATGTGGGAGCCAAAACCAACACCTGCTCCGCCCTCTTTAACTGATTATTTTCCTCCTTATCATGTAATTTTCTTTGCACCAGAAAGTATGAGAAATTTGGTTAAATGTCTCTCATTCAATTGGATTCTTATCAGGGTTAGTACTTCAAGGGCAGTTTCCTATGAACCTTTTTAAACTCCTGAGTGGAATCAGGTTTGACCCTAAAACTTCATATTAAAGTGGTATCTTTAACCAATTTCTACAGCTGGAGAGTAATGACTGGTTTGGGACCAGAATGTCCTTAGGCAGACGCCTCTCCTCTGCCTTACACTGGGTATTCTGGAAAGATCCCTCATACTAGCAGAGGAGTTGCTAAGACTGGTAGCAGAAAAGATGTGATAAAAGGAGTACTGTCACATAGTAGTCAGAGAATTCAAGACGTGAGAAGCCTTCAACATGTCCTGGCTGGTTTGAAGATGGATGTGATAAGGTGATGAGGCAGGTTGCCTTAAGAGCCAAGAGAGTGGCCTTTGACTGATAACCAGGAAAGAAACAAAACCCCTGCCCTACCTCATCAAGGAACTGAATTTGGCAAACAACCGGAATGAGCACAGAGGCAGATTTATCTTTAGAGCCTCCAGAAAAGAATGAAGCGGCAGACATCTTGATCTTGACTTTATGGTGCTATACAGAGGACTCAACTCAGGCATACTTTTCTGGGACTTCTGGCTTACGGAATTATGAGATGTTAAATGCTTTACGCCACTACATTTATGATAAATTTTTATAGCAGCAATGGAAAACATGCACATTCCAAGTCTTAAAATCTGGTGTGTATGTTTCATGAAGGGCACATTTCAATTTGGACTAGCACATTTCAAGTATTCAATAGCAACACATGGTGAACAGTCACAGCAATAGAGTAAGTAGAGACCAAAAAGAATCAATAGATTTAGGAAGTGTCACATATTTAGGTTGAATATACTGTTGCCTTGTGGGGAAAGAAGAGGAGAAATGAAGGCAGGGACTTGACAAGGTATTTTTCTGACTCCTCACCCTGTCTCATGTGAATGGAATGGAATAGTCTTGATCATATAGAAAATGGCTAAGTTTTAGATGCCAGATATTTCAACTCACTGGACACCAATATGTTTGACATTTTTACTTTCAGGCTATTAAAGTGTTTTTTTGAATATTCCATTTTTGTCTCACTTAAGTTTTGGAGCAATCAAGAGAAAAGTTGTTGCGTTCACTTGAGGTAATGTTTAAGATGGAGCGTCTGCCATTTAGTTCCAGCATGATGGAGTAGGGGATGGAAGGCAAAGGTAATCATGGGAGATCCCCAGAAGGCTTAGGTGGATTGACAGCATTCCTAGGAAAGCTACTGCTCCTCCCTGGAGAATTTTCCTTTCAGTATCAACCTTATGAGGCAAATGTTTTATTTTTTAATTAAGAAAGGGCACTATACTTTACAATTTTATCATTCCATGTTTACCGTTCTAAAACCATCTTTATCATCTTCCCTAATTAAGGTAAGGATAAATGAACTTACTCTGTGAAATCTAGAACAGGAACCAACTATGGTAATCTAGGACCATTATTTTTTGCCAGAAGGCTATAAAATTGGGCTGGGTTTAAAGAAAAAAAAATGAAACCTAGAACAGGAGGGAGCAGAAGGAGGATTTCCCAGCTTAAAAGGACAAGTGGGGTTAACAATGCAAAGATAGGAAAGTGGATTTTGGAAGGACTGGCTGATGAAAAGTTCCTTTTTAAATTAAATTTCTTTCTTTTTTTTTTTTTTGCAGTACCGGGAATTGAACCCAGGGGTGTTCTACCTCCGCGCTACACCCCCTGCCCTATTTTTTATACTTTATTTTGAAACCGGGTCTCAGGAAGTTGCAGAGGGCCTCACTAAGTAGAGAGAGACAGAGAGATAGAGAGACAGACAGAGAGAGAGAGAGAGAGAGAGAGCTGAGGCTGGCCGCGAACCCAGATCCTCCGGTCTCCGCCTCCCAAAGTACTGGGATTACAAGTGTGCGCCACCATGCCCGGCCAAATTAAATTTATTTCTAACTGGTATATAGCAACACAAAAATTGTACATATTAATGGGTAATATAATATTTCAATATATGTATGCATTATATAATATTTAAATCAGATTAAATATGTCTATCTCTTCAAACATCATTTCTTTATGGTGACAATTTTCAAAATCCTTTCTTCTGGTTTTGTGAAATGTATAGGTCCTTTCTGACTAGAGCACAGAGCTTTTGTAAGAAAAGCTACAGTTTGTGTTAGAGATGAAAAGGTTAGTAAGCTCTAGACCCTCACTGTCCAGCACAGTGGCAGCCCCTAGTCACATATGGCTGTGAAACACTGAAAATGTGGCTGATCTCACTGAGATGTGCTATAAGACAGCGAAAAATATACTACACGCTATTTCATTAGTAACTTTATAATAGCGTTGAGGTAATATTATTTTATTATTAGATTGTTAGATTGGACTAAATATATTGTTAAATTATTTTCACCTTTAAAAATTTTTTTAGTATGATTATTACAATAATTTAAATTACATTTGTAGCCTGTATTATATTTCAATTGGACATCACTGCTCTATTTAAACCAAGTTGCTTCTCTGACTTTTAAGTATATAGGCATCATCTGATTCCAGTAAACATTCAGAAGCTCCTAGATGAGCCACTCCTGCTGTTTCCCAGAAACATATAACCATTTAGGAACTTTTAAAATTACAATGACCAAGCTGGGCATGGTGTGCACAGCTGTAATCCCAGTACTTGGGAGGCTGAGATGGAGGATCACAGGTTCAAGCCCAGCCTCAACAACTTCGGAGGCCCTCAGCAACTTAATGAGAACCTGTTTCAAAATAAAAAATAAAATAGGCTGGGGTTGTAGCTTAGGTGTAGAACTCCCCTGGGTTCAATCCCCAGTACTGCATAAAAAAAGAAGAAAGAAAATCACTATGACCAGCTTATTGTGCCCCAAATTAATGAAATAAGAATTTCTAAAGTTATTACCTGAGTATCAGTATTTGTCACAGCTCTCTAGGTGAATTTAACAACAGCATATATGAGAACCACTGCTTTAGAAGTTTTTAAATAGGAGTGAACTAATTTAAAGTTTATTTTATAGAGAATAGAGCAGTTATATATCAGGAGCAGTTAATTTGTCACTTGTGAATATTTGTTTATTCATTAAGTGAGCTATTACTCTATGTAAGTCACAGTGACTTATATCACCTTGCCTTCCTGAAGCTCAGAAACTAGTTCCAGAGATAAGCTAGAAACTTAAATAACTGCAAAGCAATATGGGATAGGTTGAGCATGGGTGGTATAGGTATTAAGGGTTATAAGACTCAAGAAAAGGAAGAGTTTATTTAGGCTGGGATAGCTATGAAATCTTCTTGGGAGAGCTGATGCATGAGAAAGACCTGATGCAGTGGTTCTCAAACTTTAGGTTGCATCAGAATCACCTGGAGTGACCAAGACAGGCCACTGTTGTCATAGAGCATTGCTAATATCACTCTCACCCAACTATGAATGTCCATTCCCACAGCTCTGCTCTAATAACAAAAATTCAAAGTCCTCTGTGGGAGGCTGATTGACTAAGCCCAGGCCCTATGCTCAGGCCTAGCCTGCCCAAAGCCTTTGGTGATACTCCGCTTCTCACCAACACTGCACACAAAGGGAGTTTCCTAAAGTAGAAATGAAGTTGCAATGACACTCAGCCTGCACCAAACCCTCTACCTCCACCCTCGCCAAAACCAAGACAAAACCAAAAAACAAACAACAACAGAATTTCTACCACAAGTAGCACTATTCCAAAAATAGGGGTGCATGAGAAGTGACTTCATTTTGATTTTGGACAAGAAAGCAAATTCAGTTTGGGATTGATAAGTTTGTTATTACGATGTTTACCTTAAGTAAAGACGCCCACTTAGTAGTCTTGGGAGTGACATAGAGGTCAAAGATGTTGCTTAGGTGCAATCTCCTTAGAGGTAAATATAGAGAACTACTGTGAGTAGAAGGCGGCAGAATGTTGAAGAAGGAATCATGGACAGAAAATCCCATAATACTCTCCTACTTCAGGGACTAATGGAGTAGTTCAAAGAGTTATTGCATCAGACATTCACAGATATTAATCCCAAAGCAAGTTCAGATCAGAAGAGTTAAATAGGACTTTCTATTGAGATACTTCTAAGAGCTTCTCTAGTATAATAATTTGCATTATAAAACTCTAATAATGCTGCATTTCAAATATCATTTGACTATTGAACTCTCTTTAAGAACTAGTGATATATCCAAGACATTTTGAAAAACATTGGGAAAGACTTTTCTGGAACCAGATGACAGAATAGACTTAAAGAAGCATCTAGGAGGAGAGACAATAGTCACAGAATCCTGACTATTCAGGAAATTCAGACTCCTATTGTTCCATTGTAATAGGAAATGAGTTTAATAGTACTGGATTTTAATTTATCCAAAAGCACAGTGTCCTAAACACACACTGCTTGGCACATGGAATCACACCATAAATACTTAAGTGAATAAATAAAAGAATAGTGATAGGAATCTTTTAATTGGTCAAAATAGAGGTTACAAATAACCTATAAGAGCCTAGCTTCAGAATAATGATGGGGTGGGTTATAGGGGACACTCACCTGTCAAGGATTTCTCAATTGATTCCTCAAGGACCTCTTGCAGAATAAACTATCTACCGTATCTTCTGATTCTTGCCATCTCCTTGGTAATGTAACAAGGATGACCATATAATTTATCATCCAAACTAGGGCACTTGAGAGAGAAGAAAGGGAGAGCTATTAATAATTATTCCAGGACAACATATACAATACAGGGTTTCAGGAAAACTGAGACAAATGGTCATCCTAAAAATAACTCCTGGGTTTAGTTGTACACGTGTTATAGTGTAGATCTGGACTACCCTTCAAAGACTCATGTATTGAAGTCTTTGTCCCCAGTGCAGCAGTGTTCAGAGGTGGGGCTTTGGGGAAGGAATTGGAAAATGAGGGCCCTGACCTCATTGATGGATTAACCCATTGATGGGTTCATAGTTGAATGGACTACTGGGTGGTGGTAGGAACTATTAGAGGAAGTAGGTCATGAACTGAGAAGGAATATTTTGTTCCTGGCTCTCTCTCTCTCCTGTCTTCATGGGGTGAGCAGTTCCACTCTTCCACATGCTCCCCACCATGATGTTCTGCCTCACCAGAGGCCCATAGTGATGGGGCCAAGTGACCATTGACTGAAACTATGAGCCAAAAATAAATATCTCCTCCTTTAAGTTATATTTCTCAGGTATTTTGTCACAGCAAAGAAAAGCTGACCAACACAACACTTGACTAAAAGGAATAAAGAATGCATTGTCCAGCTTCTCATTTATTTATGGGAGCCCATGTAACTAAAATGGTCCCATGTCACAATGATTAGTTTCCCTCCAAACTTTTGCAGGAAGTGAGGGTGTCATATCTTAACCAAAGTGGGTTCTTCCCTATCAGGAAAGATGGTAGAAGATGGTTGTTGAAGGCTACCCACTGAAAGATCCTTAATGGACTCCTTGCTTCTTCCTGATGCCTGCAGTGTGGATATTCTTACTAGAACTGGATCACGAGGCATCATGTTTGGGATGGTGGGAAGAAAGATAAAGGAAGCTTGGGTCTCTGATGATCATGGAACGGCTCTATCCATCATGTCTACATTTGGCTTACTGAATTATATGGGTGTAGTTGAGTGGTAGAACACTTGTCTGGCATGTGTGAGGTCCTGGGTTCTATACCCAACATGGGGAAGACAATAACAACAACAACAACAAAAACACTTTAAGGGCTGAGGATGTAGCTCAGTGGTAAAGCACTTGCCTAGCATATGCGAGGCTCTGGGTTCAATTCCTAATACTACGAAGGAAGGAAGGAAGGAAGGAAGGAAGGGGAATGTACTTTAGCTGGGCATGGTGGCACATGCCTGTAATCCCAGTACTTGGGAGACTGACACAGGAGGATCGCAGATTCAAAGCCAGTCTCAGCAATTTAGCGAGGCTCTCAGAAACTTAGGGAGCCCCTGTTTCCAAATAAATACAGGTCTGGGGGTGTAGCTCAGAGGTAGAATGCCCCTGGGTTCAATATCCAGTAACATACACACACACACACACACACACACACACACACACCCCAACAAATATTCACCTTGAATAATCATTCTGTATTATTTTGGAATTTTCTGTTATGTCTGGTTGAACCAGCAGATATAACCCCGTACCTGTCCAAAAACTAATATGTGAGAAACAAATGTTAACCACATATATCATTAAATTTTTTCTAGTAGCCATTTTAAAAAGTAAAAAGAAACAGGCAAAATTAATTTTAATAATACATTTTATTTAAACAAATATAGCCCCAAGTTATCTTTTCAACATGTGATCATTATGAAAAAATAATACTGTAATAGTTTATATGCTTTGTTTCATGCTAAATTCAAAATCCCATGTGTATATTGCACTTACAGAACATCTTTCTCAATTCAGACTGACCACATTTCAAATGCTTATTAACCACATGTGGCTAGTGGCTACCACATTGGATAGCGCATTCCCCCCCCCCTCTTCTCTCTTGATTCTATTCAAAAACAGATAAAACTCTGTATCTTATACAAAATGACAACAACAAAACCCTCTCTCATTTTTACTTCCCAGAAACTATTTCCCTATTGTTTTCCTTTCCTTCGTAACTTTATTAATTGAATTTACAATATCAGGGAGCTCTGGTTTTGGACTCATGACAGGACAAGGTCCTTCAGGATGCCACTCAATAAGCTGAGTTTGAATGACGACTAAACCATTAGCAGTCGTATCTTTAGGATGATCTAGCAAACTGAGCCCCAGATGTAAGAGTTGTTAATAACGGGACCAAAATGCACTATGTTTTGCCATCAGATGTCACACAGAATTGAACACACGTGTGTGTGGTGTATTTTTTACAAATGATTGAAGTAGACACAAATTTCCTCCTCCATGATGCCAGCCCCCTTTGCTTTGAGAGCAGAAGAAAGGGACTCCTTAGAGCTGACCCCTGGGAGTTGAGCCTAAGCCAGTGCTTCCTGGGAGGGGTTATGAATGCACACATTGACTGTCATGTGTGCAATGATGGAAAAGTGACTTCTAGCAGGTATGCTTTACAAAATACAGCTTAACCTCAGTTATCCAGAGGCTAGTGTTCAAGCACCAGGAATGGTGTCAGTTACAAAAGGGGAAAAAATGTGTATCTTGTTAAAAGAAATAAAGCATGAGCTTTGAGCCTTTGGAATGCAGTTAAGAGGAGCAAAAGACATGATGGTTACAACAGATGAATTCTGATTGATTAATTCTCCAACAGGAGGCAAGAAATCTGGCTTAAATGTGATGTACATAAAAGGTCAGTCTTTTCTTGTAGAAGCCAAGAAGCTCAGATGACTTGACAGGGGTCCAACGAGATAAGAAATAAGAAAGGCAGAGAGAAAGTGAAAGCAAGCAAAGGAGATTATATTTAGAGCAGAAGTCGTGGTAACCAAAATAGAAATAGTAGCAAAGGAGGCCAAGAAATTTCTCCAGCCTTTGGGGACAGTAGAAAGAAATGAGGTGAGGCCTGGAGCTATTATCAGTAGTCCAGTGAATGTTGGGTGCTGTGCATAACTAAATATCTTCCTACTCAGTATTTCTGTAATCATTTTCTGTTTGCTGATTTACTCACTCATATGTAGTTGTCTCTCAGTACCAGAGGTTTCACTCTCTTTGGTCTTGTGTGTTCTCAATGACTTAGATAAAGCCAGTGGGTGCTGGGGGGGGGTGAAGCTGCCAAAACGAAGACCTAAACCACAGAGCATGGTCCAAGGGGAAATAAAATAAGGAAGAAGGAAAGAAAAAGACCATTTTAAACATTTTAGTTGCCCAGAAGTCATTTACCCAGCCTCCTCCACTGAATATACTCTCACTAAGAGCCAAGGAGCAGCAAAAAGTACATCTGCACATCTAGAAAGATGAGGCCAAGACCACACAGGAGCCTTCATGCAATTTACTCGTTGAAAACTCCCCAGGCCCCAGAAGTGTGGCACCACTTCTCCTTCTCTCAACCATGCCAGACATCGCTACTCCCTGTGGACCCTGGTTCCTGCAGAGCCATGGATATTGTCTCAGCGGCCTCAACTCTGCACTCCAGGCAGCTATCACTGATCCGGGGATCAGCATGCAGCTTGGAAACCATTTGTCATCCTTTCCTTGCATTGTTACTGGGAGTGTTTTATTTTTACTTTTAAACAAGTCTAAAAAGTGTGGTTAGTATTTTCTAAGCTGATTGCAGGCTAGAACAAGAGAATATCAGGTGAGAGAGGGCATGTGATCCATGATAGCCAGAGAAAGCACAAGTGACTTTGAGGGAGGGATAGAAAAACTGTAAAGCCCGTGAACATCATCTCAAATCAAAAAGCAGGTGGCCCATTCCATGTCAGAATGGGTGTGTATGGTATGCTGTGGTGGGAAGAGAATGGACTTTGGAATAAGACAGATCCAGGTCCACGTTAGAGGTCTTTTGCCGGTAGCTGTGTGACCTTGGCAGCTATTTGAATGGTCAGAGCTTTGGTGTTCTCTTTTCTGAAATGGAGCTAGTAAAATTACCTTCTTTATTCAATGGTGAGAATTAAATATATGTGGAGCAACAGACCTGTGGTAAGTACTCCTTTTTCCCCCCTAGGAATGAATCATTTCTCCAGTTATCACTGAATTTTATAACCCAAAGTAGTGCTTATTAAACTCTTACTACAGTATGGACACCATGCTGTGAACTGGGACACAAACTTACATGAAAAACAATCCATACCATGAATGAACTTAGAGTTATTTGGAGTGAAGAACTGTAAGACATAATTTAGGTGGTCGGCTAACGTGTAACAATAGAATCAGGTGCAAACTAATTAGGGCAAAACTAAGGGCAGCACGAGATGGGTACCTACAATTCACGAGAGAGAGCATCATCTGTTTATAGTGATGATAATCCTGAATCATCAGGAAACATCACTGTGTCTAATAAACCATGTGTAAGGAGGCAGGATATGAGTAATTCTTTTTCTGGAAATATTCCATTTAAAATGATGAAAGCTAAAAAAATAGATTTCCATGGCTTAGTTTTGTGGAAAACCCATTAATTTCTAATCGAGCGCTTATTCAATGATATGTCAAGTAAATGAGGTGTTGCTTAAATGGCAGATGAGAACAGCAAAAAAAGAGGGAGTAAGAAGTGGAGAAGGACAGAGACGGGAACAGAAATCTGGTGCCAGCAGATTGCTTCATGATAATCAGACTTTGTAAGTGTGTCCTCTTTGCTGTTTCATTTCATCTTCACAGCCATCCTGCCCAGCTGGCAAAACAGGTATTACTCTCTATGAAACTGAAAACACAAGAGGCTGCTACTTGTCCAAGTGGTTACACATTCAGTGTTATGCATCTGAAGGTAGAAAGAACCCAAGTTCTCTGTTTGAGGCACAAAAAAGAAAATCAAATAAAAGTTAAAAAATAAAGTTACCCCTATACAAATGTGTAGTTTCAAATTTTATTTAAAGACATGACATTTTCAAAGCAGGAATCAAATATTCAAGAAGTGCTATGGGCACAAAAGTATTCTGCATATAAAGTAAGTGCTCAGCATGATCCCTTCACCACTTGGTCTTTGTTTGCTTATCTTCATTCCTCTTCTTCCTCTAAATAGATGAGTGGAAGAGAGAAATATAAGAAAGGAAGGGAACAGAAGAGAGAAAAAGAAAGTGTTGAGTTGTTGGGAAGAGAGAAGACATAAAAAAAAAATAGGAGATAAGCACCATGTGGCGGAGCATGCCTTGGGAGGCTGAGACAGGAGACTCACAGGTTCTATGCCAGCCTTAAAAACTTAGCAAGACTCTCAGCAACTTAGTAAGACCCTGTTTCAAAATGCAAAATAAAATGAGGCTTGGGATGTAGCTTGTAGGTAGAATGTCCTTGGGTTCAATCCCCAGTACCACCCCCCCAAAAAAAAAATTGTGTGTAGAGTAATCTTAGGCATGAAGATTTGCCTCTGGTGGGTTTAAAACTTGGAAATAAAAACATATTAGGAACTGTATATTAAAAGTCTTATTTTGAGATTTCTCCTGAAGACAGCTGAGGCCAGGGAAAAATGTGCCAAGGGGTTATAGATGTTGTCCTTGCTACCAGTCAATGACTAGGCTGTTTGGGCAGAATCGAAAGCTTTCTGTGTGGTCCCCAAGCTGACATCTCTGGTGACATACAGCCTTGCAGTCTGCTGCTGTTACCGAAGGGCACAGACTAGCCAACATGCCTCTTCCACCATGCCGCTGTGAATACCACCCAGAGCCTGCTGCTGCTGTAGGGATGTTAAGAGGGAACAAAGCCTCATCTTGCAGAGCATGGTGATCAGGAGGGTGGGCTAGAGTCCAACCAGCATCTCCTTCACTGTGTGGCCCTGGCCAGCACCCAGCCATGCGGAGTGACAGTTTCCCCTCTGCTTGGGCATCATCGTAGGGCCAATCCCACACGTTTATTGTGAATGTTTATGTAAAACACTTAATAGAGGGATAGACTTATAGTAAATTCTCAATAAATATTAGCTCTTAAACTTTCTTCCTCTCAAAAGATCAACACTATTTGTCCAGTGCCAAGTTTTAGTGAGTTCTCTCACCTGCAATTATCATCTTTTTTTATAATATAAAAAATAAGCCTCAATCAAAACCAGCTACTCATTACTTCCTGTTGTTCACTTCCAAAATCTCCCTCTTAAAAATAAGTGGCAAAAATCTGGTGATGTTTGAAATGCCTGCATTAAAAGTTTTATGTGACTGTGGGCATTTGCAGGCTCCTTCTGCAACTGGGGAAGGATTGTTCCATGAATCGAGGGCTGTAAATTTGTATCATTTACATTTTTATTTCTCTAAACAGTCTCCACAAAATTAAAAAGAATATAATTTTGCAAGTTGGCTTTTATTGTTATTTTTATATGTAGTCCCATAAATGTGAACTCTTTAAAACTTCACTCATTTGGAATAATGGAGGAAAAACAGTGAGAAATCAGCCTGAAAAAATATGTAAGAAGAAATGGAGTTTTAGTAATCCCAAGAAAAGCTAATATTTTAAGCTGAGACATAAATGAACTTTAATAAGTAATAAAACCAAGTTCATAAAAAACTATACTTCACAAAATTCTAATTGTTTCATACAATTTTAAGTATAAGCAACTTTGGAAACATAACAAATTTAATTACTAGAACCAGAAGTAAATGACTCTTCTTTAAAAGCAAGCAAGCAAACCTGGATTTGCCTTGCTTACAAATAAGACTCTAAAGAATTCTTTGAAGAAAAAGGAACACTTTCTTAATTACATTTAGTTTTGTTGGTTAACTTTACATGAGATTAGTGAAGTGTAGATTAATGGGGTTTTATTGCATAATGCAAGTTAAAGCAATATACTCATAAAATAAACAATCCAATTATCTTTTTTTATATCATAGCTTCCAAACACCTAGGGCTTTAGTCTCATTTATGTTTGGTTGTATACGGATAGAATTCTATCAAGGGAATGCCAGCAGTACAGGGTGGTTAACCCTTTCCACAGAAGCAACTCTGTAGAGAGTCACTGAAGCTGGAGGCCACAGAAATGTCTGGTTCAGGAGGTCTTGGTTTCCTAGTGGCTCTGGAGTCTGACTGCAAAATTCAAACCCTACTTCCCTCTCACAGGCTCTGTGACAGCAGAAATTCACTCCAGTTCCCTCCTCTCTGCAATGGGGATGGCCACAGAATCTGTCTCACCTTATTACTCAAAGATTAAAATAGTGCCCGGTGCAGCTGGGCATGGTGACACACACGCACACACGCCTGTAATCCCAGCACTTGGGAGGTTGAGACAGGAGTATAGCAGGTTCAAGGACAGCCACAAAAACTTAGCAAAACTCTCAGCAACCTAGCGAGACTCTATTTCAAAATAAAAATAAACAAGTAAATAAAAAGGAATGAGGGTGTAGCTTAGAGGTAGTAAGCCCCTGGGTTCAATCCTCAGTGACACACACACACACACACACACACACACACACACACACATACACACACACATACACACACATACCGGTATACCACAAGCTTTCCATAACTTCTGCAGTCACTATAGCTGACCTGGAATTAAAGAAAGTTTGTATACTTTTAACCTCATAGCAATAAGTCAGACAAGCCCTAACTTAGATTATTAATTCACCTGTGCTTACCCTTTACCATATTTTTTAGTAGTTGTGTATTATAATATTCTTTTTTTTCTTTTCCAACATAATTTGAGGGATTGGTGAGGTTCTTTTGTTTTAAATATACTTTTATTGGTTCATTGTAATTATATATCACAGTAAGGTTCAATATGGTACAAACATACATGCACACAGCACTTGGTGTGAATCTAATATTCTTAAAATGTCTCACTTAGGAGGTAATTTCATTTTTTCATGATGTTCTTTGTGTAAGTGCATTGTAAATGCTTTTTAGAATTCTAAGAATAAAACATCTACTGAAGTTCGGTTACTGTATTGTTAGTATGAGGATGACTTTCACAAATCAGATTGCTAACATCTTTTGTTGTTATTGTTGTTAAAGGTTTCTGGCAGTTGAAAGATCACCAGGAGAGCTCTTGAACTAGCCTCTGCTCACCTTCCCTATGTCAGCCAGCACACAGTTGTTCAAACCCCAAGACCTTGCTTTCCCCTGCCTCTGCATCCCACCTGTATTGCATCCCAAGAAGTGGAGGCGCTGCCTCAAAAACATGTATTGACTCCATCTGTTTCCCTCTCCCTCCATGACCATCACTCTCTTCCATACTGTTTCCGCCCATCCTCTTGACGGCTCCACCACAATAGCTTCCTAAAGGGTATGTCTGCTTTGCTCCTGCGCTTGGAAAACTCATCCTTCACCGACAGCCCAGATTGATCATGGTGAAACATACCTCTGATAACAATGTGACTCTAACTGAAAACCTTCCAGTGGCTTTTCATCTTGCTTAGAATGAAATCCAAACTCCTGACTGGCATACGGTGCTCCCTGTGCTCTACACTCCTGAGCTCTTCAACCACTTCCTCCCTTCTCCTGTCACCCACGCTGTCTCAGCCACACTGGCTTCCTTCCTGTTTCCTGAACTGCCAAACTTGCCATCTTATAACCTTTGTCCCAGCCGTACTCTCTTTCAGGAATGCTCTTACCTCCAATCTTCTCATGGCTGAATCCTTCTTGCCCTTTGAATTTCAGTCTAAATGGCACTTCCTGGGAGATGCCCTTCTCTCCCACCCAGTCTAAATCATCTGCCTCTTCACTCTCTACCATCCTGCCTTTTAGATATCTCGCATGTATTGATCATAACCTGATTTCCTCTTGTTCATGCATTTACTGCTCATTTGTCTACTTGTATGCCATTATCCTTGCTCCTGTTAGAATATAAATTCCAACAGAGTAGAAATGACATCTCTTTTATTTCCCTGGGTAGTATCCTTTTGTTGCAGCAGTGATTGGCACAAAGTGAGCACTCAAAAGACATGTTGAATGAATGAATAAACAAATGAATGGAAGAATTCTCAGGGTGCTCAAGGGAAGAATCTCCCTGTGTTGTGAGCAAGACCTCCCCTAATATCCACAATTCTTAATTCCTGTCCAGAAGAATTCCATGCCAGAGCCCAGGAAAGTAGAATGATGACTTCTAGCCATAGAGTTGACTATTTCAGGGCTATGTTGCTTAACCATTATTTATGCACTACCACTAATTTCACCTTCATTCTCTCAATTTTCTCTTTCATTCATCATATTAACATCTGTGAGCAGGGTGTGGTGGTGCACACCTGTAATCCCAGTACTTGGGAGGTTGAGACAGAAGGATCACAGGTTCAAGACTAGCCTCAGCAATATAGTGAGACTCTCAGCAACCCAGTGAGACTCTGTTTCAAAACAAAAAATTAAAAACAAAACAAAACAAAAAAAGAGCTGGGGATATAACTCAGAGGTAGAATGGCCCTGGATTCAATCCACAGTACCACAAAACAAACAAATAAACAAACAAAAACAACAAACAAAAATTAACATCTATGAAAAAATTAATTCATTCAATTCATATGACAGATTGGGCAAATATAATTCCACTCTTGTTCTCTAAGGGGGGGGGGATTGAAACTCAGAGAGATCACACAACTTGTGAGAAAGATTTGAACCCTGGTCTGTCAAAATACCAGAGATCATAAATTTTGCCTTGCATGGAGACAGAGTCCCATCAGTTACCATGGTCTCAAATTTCTCACAGTAAGAATTAATGAGTTTACCAAACAGTTCTCAACTTGGTTTCCCTATGTAATCATGTAGGAAAGTCTTGCTTTAGATTGGCAGAATAAAACTCTGGAGTAGGGCTCAAAAATCTGTATTTTTAATGTGATCTCCAGATTATTCTAAAGGCATCAGTTTTAGGTACCACTGAATTAGATCAAGCAAACAAAAACACTTAGATTAATGTTAAATTGAATACATACTATCTTCAGGAAAGCCTTTGACATATCAGTAGAGATTAGTCACCTGGTTAGTTTAGTAACCCAGTGAGCCTCCAGGGCTGGAAGTTGGGAAGGTGGAGACTGGAGACGCTCAAGTTCTCGGTCTAGTAGAAAGAGTGGCGAGTGTTATTTGCTAGAAGAACATCAGATGGGACCTGTGCTTGGGGGTGAAGGCACACCAAAGGATACGCTTCTTTCAATGTTTTGGGGTTTTCCAGTAAAACCCAACTAGATATTTGAGCTTGATCTACTAACTCTTCAAGTTTAAGTCTTTGAATAAGTCATTCAACATGTTTTTGAGTCATTAAACCATCTATGCAAAGAGAAGTAGATGAAAGTACATTTTATAGTAGTATGATTTAGGCTATCTGAAATGGTTTTATAATTATTTCAATGCTATTTTCCAAACACTGGGAAAAGTGTTTTATGATGTACTCTAATATAGTGAAAACAAACAATACGTTTGGAGTGCTTTTCTTATTGGAGAATATAAAATTTTGTCAAATCCACATGTCCTAATTATAAGATGCTGGCTCTGCCACAATTCTTGTTTGAATTGAGTCCTATCTCATGGAAGAGATAAATGGCCTCCTGAGGCTTAGAGACCAGGAAAGTCGCATCTGGTGGCTTGCACCTGGCTGACCTATTCATGACAAAGGTCAACATAGTGCAAGAGGTTTTTTTTTTTTTTTTAAAATCAGCTCTGTTGGAAGGAATTGAGCAGCTGTCAGGGGCGAAGGTTTTCATCCTTTCAAATTGTTCTACTCGCCAAGCCATTTCCTTGAGGTAACACTATTGCAGGCTACTCTATTTCCTTTTGTCACTACTGTGAAATTAGTAATCCAGCTATTCCTGTATTTTATATATTATCATATTAGTCAAATAAAGACAGAGATTATTTTATTTTATCATAACATGAAGTATTATTTTTGAAGTGGGTTCCATTGTCCTAACAAATGTTCTAATACTGTTATATTTCCCATTAGTTCTATTTGGTAAGTTGAGCTTTCTTCAATAATTGGTCATAGTTTGTCATGAAAATAATTTTTTTTTCTGTTTCCAAATATGAATGAGGAGACCTGAGTAAAGAGAACTCCAGGGAACTTGTTTGGAGGTGAGATAATCCAGGTTCAGGTTATAAAATCCAGGTGCAGTAAGTACTGAGAGGTTTGCTAGTACCTACGGCATGCTTTCTAATATTCAGGGAAAGGTATGGTCTTTTATGAAGTTTGGAAGTTTCAAAATGCCTGGATTCTGGGTGAAGGATTTATTGAACTAGATTGGAAGGCTATCTCTTAGACCCAAGATGCCTCCACTCAGAGTTGGTTTCTATGCTCCATTGCCCACTGGAGAGCTATATATGCTGTCTAGGGTTCAGTATCCCAACTCTTCTCTCTAGATCATTAATTAAAAATATTAATAACATCTGAAAATTGTGTTTATTTATTTTTAAAAACCTTTACAAAAATAACTGCTCTCTTATTTTAACTTTCCTATTTCTCTATTCAATTATAGTCTGAAAAGAAAGGCAGGATCCACCCAGATAATGCAGGATCCATCCAGATTAATGCAGAGATTTTCTGTCTGGTGTTTATGGATCCTAAATCCTCTGTCACTGATGACCTCGATTTTTAGCTTATCTGTTGAATGCTGAGCTTTCATATCACCTCAGCTTGAGGAGACAAGTTCATACTGAAATAATTTCCCTTTCATGGAAAGCAAAACATCATTATGCCCCAAATAGTCTACCCCTTCAAAAGACAAAAGTTGGGAAATTTTTAGGCCATGATAAATAATCATTTTATGATTAGCTAAGTTGCTTTCTAAAAGGCTTCAAATATATACTTTGGATTTTTTTTTTAAAAAAGGTTTCATATAGAATTCAAATATTTAGCTTAACGTGTTTAAGTGTCAATGATTCATGTCAAAACAAAAATTACACATTAGCCAAATGCCAAACAAGTTTGACATAGGGATGAGTCAGATCAGGGCTATTCCGGCTCCAGGCTGCAAAGTGCTATGAAGTATTCCCGTATTATGCATGCAATTTTCCTGAAGAGCGCCCTTCCTTAGCATTCAGACCAGGAGGCTTTAGGGGGAATCACACTAGAAATATGGAGAATTCTCCATTTCTGCTAATTTATCATGGCTGAATTGGCATAATGAATGGTGACAAATAGGCCCTTTTCATCCACACAACAGTTACCATTACATTTTCAATAGTTTCTGCTTGAGCGTCAAGAATAGCAAGCTTAATTACACAAAAGCTGGTGGAGGCATGTGGTGTGAATTAAATGCAGCAACAGAAAAGAGGCTGCTGGACATCAACTTTGATCCTGCAGTCAAGATGGAACCCATATAAATATAGAAATAGAAACCTGGAGTGAAATATTAGAGATTACAGAGTCATACGGAAATTTGTTTCTTGAGATTAATGTGTATGTATATAGAAATCTTGATGGGTTGAAAGCAAAAACAACTATTCAATATTATTCCTGAACTTCGGTCTGTCTCAAGAGCTAACCATGTTTCTGAAATTCTAACTGTATGTGAAATATTAATTCTGCAAGATGTCTTAAAACTGATTTGAAAAAGTGCAAAAGGTTTGATCGTGGCATTTAATAGAATATCATTAGCTAAAAGAGAAGAGCCCATTATAGCATTATCGGTTGGGTAGTAAAATCCTTATGTATAGAATGAACTTGATAAAGTGTGGCCCCAAAATGTAATTATTATCACTAGACAACCATTTAGAGTTACTTGATATCTATTATATATCAATAAATCTAAATGGAGGTGGATCATAAGCACATAAAAGATTTTCCTTCACAGCCCACACTTACTATATTTTTCTTATCCTACTTGATTGATTATGACATAATTCTCTGTATAATTTCACCTTGAGGAAATAAAAAATTAATATTGATATTATAAAATGAGCCATTTTGCCAAGCATTTTGATATTGAGAAAAACAATTTGTTGCTTCTAAATATCAATAGCATGCCTTATTTTAACTATATATTGATTTTTTCTTACATACCTATGAAATGCAGCATTTTATCAGAATAACTACAACAACATTTAGAAGCATGCTCAAGAGCCAGGCGTGGTGGCGCACGCTTGTAATCCCAGTACTTGGGAGGCTGAGACCGGAGGATTCGGGTTTGCGGCCAGCCTCAGCTACTTAGTGAGGCCCTCCGCAACTTAGTGAGACCCTGTTTCAAAATAAAGAATAAAAAATAGGGCTGGGAGTGTAGCTTAGAGGTAGAATGCCCCTGGGTTCAATCCCCAGTACCGCCAAAAAAAAAAAAAAAAAGCATGCTCACCAATGCCTTATCTCAATTTTACTTTAACACGATATAAGAATTTGAAAACTATCTGGCATAACCATTACTCAGATCTAAATAATGATAAAAACAATTAATTCTCATAAAAACTGTCTTACTAACCAACTGGACAAATATGTAAAAAAGGACATTTGAGAATCATACCAAGAAACCACAAATCTTGATATTCTAATGTTCATTTGTACTTTACAGTTGCTGAGTAGTTGTTTTTTTTTAAGTTGAAGCAAGAGGGAAGCTGCATAAACCTACACCTGTCCCAGAGGTTTAGATAATTTGTTGCTTCTTTTTTTTAGTGGAAAGTGGCATAAAGTAGATTGTTTTTCCTTCCACAGTTCTATTGAGATAGCCTTTAAGAATATTAAAACAAAATTATACTCTGTTTATTGAAATTCAAATACCATCTGTAGGTTCTAGATGAATAATATAAATAATTCTTCAGGTATTAGCATTAGCTGTTTAATTAAACACTTATTCAACATTTTCTATGTGCCAGACATTGTACAGAAACTGGGAATATAAAGATTCATACATAGAGCTGGATTAGTGTGTGTGTGTATGTGTGTGTGTGTGTGTGCGTGTGCGTGCGTGCATGCAAAAGACACCATGTTCTCATGGAGTTCACGGTGTTGTTGTTGGGGGGGTAAGAAAACAATTGGAAAAGGTGATCATACATAAGCAACCTGGGATGGACTATAAGGGTAGGCAAGCATAAAAGGTAGAAGTCAGTGTATACTGAAGCATTTAGGGAAACAGTAATGAAAGCAATGATGATAATGGTCCTAAAGAGAAAAGACTTCATCACTCTGAAATCCATATATATCTGAATGCTACCACTTTGAATAAGTTTGGTTTATGTCATTATAATATACAAAGAGTCAAAGAAATGCTGCAATTTTGTACTCTCCTGCAAATCATTGCTGAAATTCATCTCCCTTTAACTGTTACTTTCACAGAGATTCTAGGAAGAGAACCCTTTCCCCAGCCTGGTCCTTCCTTCCCTTTTTCCTAATGACACATTAGTACTTTCTTCCACACCTAGCTTAAAAATTTTAGGGAGGATCAATTTCACAAAATTCAGAAAACTCTTGAGTTTGGAATGAACGAGTGGTACTATCATATGCATATAAAATTCTTAAAGGATAATTATATAATGGATTGGGAACAAAATGAGCCTTAAGAAATTCTGATTATATCATAGATGTATATTATTTTGTGTATGTATATGTGAAGAATCATTCTAAGGCCATGATATCTCATACCTCAGTAGAGTGACTAGAGAAATAGGAAACCTGTAGATCCTGGGAAGGGAAGGTAATGATTAGTGAAAAACTCTCAAAGAAGAAACTCACTTCCTGAGGAAAATAGAGTTCTTTTAATTAGAATGCAATGATATAATTCTGAATATATTTTCTCTTGTAGCATTGCAGTTACACTTAGTGTATAAATCTAAGTATGCTTAATATTTAGATCTCTTATTAAGCTCTTATATTCCTCTGGAAACTTTCTTCAACTTTAGAATGCTCCAATTAATTTTTTCTTTTGCTTAAAATTAAGTGACCTCATTTTTTCCCCATGAAGTACATGCTCTTGGACCCAAGATGGAAAGCTATTTGTTTAAATATTCATGATTCGGCAGGGTATTTTATGACTAGCAAGAGTTGCAACTTAAGTGCATATCTTCTGTACATACAGAGGTCAGAAATAATTTGCTTCATGATATAGGAATTAAAATCAATATTCTTACTTCCTTAAGAAAACAAACATAACATAATGTAAATGAGAAATAAGTAAATTATTAATAGATGGGCTTATCTGAAATATAACACAAGCTAAGCAAGGTCGGCCCAGAGAACTGGGTTTAGGAAGCAGAGCAAGTTACAGAAAGCATGAGGAAGTTAGCTATATCACCACAGCCTTGTCGTTAGAGATCACTTTCATCTGAGTGATTTTAAGTCATATTACAAATACCCTGTTATGTATCCCTGTGAAACAGTGCTTGGTAGGTTTATATTCAGCTTGGGGATGCTGGAAAAGGGGAGCGGAGAATCTTGCTTGACTTGGAAGTCTTGCGGGTACTACCTGGGGGCTACTCCCAGGCTTCTCATTAACATTAACTAGCAATCACAACAGAAGGAGTCCCATTGGATGCTGTTGTCAGGGCTTCCTAATTTTTACTTCCTATGACTTTGTATTTGCTTTTTGCTTAGGATTTAGGCAAAATAATTTATTCTCTAGAATGAGCCCCTCTTCATTCTACGCTGGATATATTTTCACCTATGGGAAATGTGGTGAGACCAAGCTGGCTGGGTTAGTTGGAGAGGGCTCTTCTCCTTTTGTTTCTGGAGAGCAGTTTCTCAGCTAATCTTTCTGGGTCCTGCTTTGGGTTCTAATTTCTATGCAGGGTCTTGCTTTTAGGTCTTATTTCCTAAACCAAGAATGTGTAGTTCTCTGCATCTGAAAAAGCATTCCTCTTAGAAAGAAGAAGGCTGTTTGAGAACCTGTCCCCCTTGAAATAGGACAGATATAAAATCCATGATCAACAAGTTGGACCAGCTTTGGTTCTAGCTTTCTTGCCTTCAGTACATGTGATCTCTTTACATCTGTAGGATCCTTTCCCCCACCATCAAATCATTACTTCTGTAGAAATTCATCCATTTACTTATTAAAACAAAATTTGGACCTTAACTTTAATGTCAGTGCTGGGAAAATAGACATATACGGAGCAATCTCTTGCCTAAAAGTACTCATAGTTTAAGAGGAGGGACTTATACAGATGAGTCATACTAAACCAGAAGGAAAAAATGCATAATGAGCATATGTTCAAAGTCCTGCACCGGCAAAGGGAAGGCTGTGATTACTACTGACTAGTGGGAGGCAATGTTGTACACATAAACTATCGCGGAGGGATAACTGGATTTACTTCCCTTTTCAACCTTCTTGTGATGCTTTAGTGCTCAGGTGATTTTCTTAGTAGAAAAACAGGCAGTTCTTAAGACGGAAGTATACAGGTACTATCTGAATAATAATGTGGTACTCGAGATACCCATTTGCTTTCAGGTGGACATAACGCATTTTGAAAAGCTGCTACTAGTGGATCAGTGAAGGTAAGGTTAAAGCTAATCAACAGAGAGGACCTGTGAGCTCTGTGTGTTGGGTTATGATCATTCTGGGATTAAAGAGTTTTGATCATTTATGTTCAGCCCCTAACGTGGAAAACGGTCGTTGAACTAATGTGTCTGACATGAACACGTACATATTTACTTTTCTGATGAAGAATGCTTCATAGACATGCGGCCCTTTGCAATATTATGTTTCAAGCGGACCTTTCAGAATGAATTACATTGCTCTTTATCATCAGAAATCAAACAGATCGCTAGCAGAGAGGGTTGGCCCTCGGGGCCCCAGTTACAGACTGGAGTGTAAGTTCAGATCAGAGGGTCATTTGAACCTAGGCATTAGTTCTTTACCACGGAGGGGGATTAAAGAGCCACAGAAAATAAGCCTTGTTCAGAGACATTACACAGGCACAAAAGGTGGGCGATTATGTGTCCTAATGGCTTACTCAACCACAAGGGAAAACAGGAGTTAGGATGACAGTGTTTTCATCACACATTTCCCCGAGGAGTCAGGAGACTACCTCGGTCTTATGTAATGGGCAGCAATTCTTCTCACATGATTTTGCTTTGTCCTCAGCCCTGACCAATAATAATAACAAAGAATCCCTAAAGGCCATCAACTTATTCTCCTCTCAAAAACTACCCTCACACAGATCATATGAACTCATGAAAACTTAAGAACTGGCTTGCTGGACCTCATCCTTATCTGCTCATTTCTAGATTGGCAAATCCTCTTTTTCCATCCCCAATACTCCATCTTTCTACTTCTGAAAACTCCCCTTGTCTTTTTACTTTTGTGGAAGAAACTATTATTCTTTTTCTCCTTATACTTAACCACATCACTTCAACTGTTCATTATATCCTCAACAGGGTAAAAATCTTGAACTGCAACTCAAAGAATCTTTTGGAATGGGAAGGGACATAATTCTTATTTTGTTTCTATCACCAACAGGTTGCATGAACTTGGAATATTACTTTATTTCCCGAGATTCAGTTTCATTATTTGACAGTAAACAAGAAAAAACTAAATGATAGATCATATTTTTTAAAGTAGCTGACTAAAATAATAATGTGATGTGACAAATCTTTACCAAGATGAGCAGTGCCAATTCCAACATGTTATTTAAAAGCCATTACAAAGCCATGACAGAACCAGGCACGGCAGCACATGTCTATAATCCCAGCCACTCAGGGGGCTGAGGTAGGAGGAGCACAAGTTCGAGGCCAGCCTGGGCAACTTAGTGAGACTTGGTCTCATCATGATAATTAAAAGTGGTTGGAGCTGGGCGTGGTGGCGCATGCTTGTAATCCCAGTACTTTGGGAGGCGGAGACCGGAGGATCCAGGTTTGTGGTCAGCCTTAGCTCTCTCTCTCTCCCTGTCTCTCCCTCTCTCTCTCCTTAGTGAGGCCCTCCGCAACTTCGTGATACTTCAAAATAAAGTATAAAAAATAGGGCCGGGGGTGTAGCGCAGAGGTAGAAAGCCCCTGGATTCAATCCCTGGTACCGCAAAAAAAAAAAAAAAAAAGTGGTTGGAGTTGTAGTTCAGTGGTAGAAGATCCTGAGTTTCATCCCTAGTACTGAAAAAACAAAACGAAACATGACAGAGCTTGCTTTCTTATGTCCATACTAATCACTTATTATGTCTGCAGTTATATACACATATTTATTTGATAATGTTTATTATATACATGTATGGAAATATACATAATTTTCTAAAATGTCAATAAATACATGCTACCAATATACTTGTCATTATTGTTTGAATATATTAGATTTCAATCTTTGTTTTATAAAAGAGATAGCAGTGGAACAAGTGTCAGGGAACCTATATTCTGGGCTTCTCAGTACCACTCAATAGTTTTGTAACATGGGATATGTCATTAGGCCTCAGTTTCATCTACAAAAAGAAGAAATTGCAGAAGATAAGTTGTTTTAGGCCCATAATTGGATGATGCTTGTATTAGTCATGATAGGAAAGACTATTTCAAATGGCAACAAATTATACTTCAAGTTTTGTGGCTTAAAAGAACAGCAAAAAAAAAAATTGTGTATGGTACTGGGGATTGAATGGAGGAATGTTCTGCCTCTAAGTTATATCCCCAGATTTTTACTTCCTGCCTTCCTGCCTTCCTACTTTCCTACTTTCCTTCCAGGTAGGGTCTTGTTCAATTGGTCAGGTTGCCAGGCATGGTAGCACACGCCTGTAATCCCATTACTTGGGAGGCCAAGACAGGAGGATTGCAGGTTTGAAGACAGCCTCAGGAAATAGTGAGACTCTCATCAACCTAGTGAGACCCTATTTCAAAATAAAAACAAAATAGGGCTGGGGGTTTAGCTCAGAGGTAGAATGCCCCTGGGTTCAATTTCCAGTGATACACACACACACACACGCACACACACACACACACACAGAGTAAACAAATAAACAATAAATAAATAAATATATAAATAAATTGGCCAGGTTGGCCTTGGACTTTTGGTCCTACTGCCTCAGCCTCTGTATTGCTGGAATTACAAGTCTGTGCCACTGCGATGGCCCTAAAACAACAAAATTTTATCGCTCATGAAAAGCCTGATTGCAGGGTAGGAGACACTAAATGATGGCTGCTCTCCATGTTTTCTGTCAGCTAAACATGCTGCTTGAATCCTGTGTATGTACTGTTTTTACACCAGGACTCTACCTCCACCAGGGCAGGGGGTCATCTCAAGCTATATTACTTCTGTTCACATTTCACTGGCCAGAGGTAATAAGGCCATACCTAACTGCAAGATAGGTAGCTGGGTACAGAATCTTTACATCCTTGGACAACAGCTATAGAATAAAACCTGGTGGGCACATAGCATCATTTTGTCCACAGTTCCAAATTTAAACAGAGCAGGAGGGCATCCAAAGGAAGAATTTCTCCTGTCCTGTCTTTTTTTTGGGGGGGGCAGTGGTGGTGATACTGAGATTGAAATCAGGGACATTCTCCCTCTGAGCTATACTCCCAGCCCTATGTTATTTATTTATTTTGAAACAGGGTTCGCCAAGTTGCTGAGGCTGGTCTTGAACCTGTGATCTTAGAAAGTCTTCTTAGAAGACAAAGAAGACTTTGTCTTCTAAGTAGTGGGATTACAGGCATGCACGATCATGCCTGGCTCCTGTCCTGTTCTTAACATCATGGTATTTAGAACACGTTTGCTACTCCATACTTTCTGATAGAGCAACATATTTTCATACTTTCCTGGATGACACATGAAGTTTCAGGCTGGGTCTTAGACTTCTTTTGGACTCTTAACACATATGGGTATCCCAGCTCCGATCCCTCAAGTTGGATGGGTAGAAATGTGTGCTCTCTTCAATGAGTGCTTTGCCAGCAGGAAGAACTGGCTGTGACTTACATGAAACATATAAATACAATCTTTCCCAAAGAAAGCTCCTGGGATATCCTTTGGAGTGAAAATCTAAATGAAAAACGAGAGGAAGAGGAGAAGGTTAGTCTTTTATAATAATAACTTTCATGTTGACTTTGAGGGTTTTGGTGTTATGTGCCTTTTTTAAGTCAGAAAAATGAGTATTGAAGAAGAGAGAGAGAATACAATGATTATGAAAAGTCTGGAAGTCAGTTAAGACGGAGCTTGGGAGGGTTGTTTGGGAGGGGATTTCCACATTACAGTTTTCTTTCTCTCTTCATCAAAGTAAATGGGGGCTTTACTAAAATCTTGACTGAGTGGCTTCCACAGAGCGGCCTGAGCGGCTCATGTAGTGAA
The DNA here is from genome assembly GCA_004027185.1 of Glis glis. Taxonomy (NCBI): domain Eukaryota; kingdom Metazoa; phylum Chordata; class Mammalia; order Rodentia; family Gliridae; genus Glis; species Glis glis. The sequence continues at coordinate 45,308 of PVJS01004445.1, forward strand.
GTCGATGATGACGGATAACACTCTTAGGTCAAAGCCTTTGGGATGTCAATGTGCGTAGGAAGATTTTTCCAGGGGGATTTGCTTCTGCCCACTAATTGTGGTCATACATTTTATGGCTCTGGGAATACCATGGCCACCAGTATACGTCCCAGTGTTGCAAGAAGCAGTGTTTGTGTCTGATTCAGCAAAAGTTGTAACTGCATAGACTTCCCAGGGTGCTTCTGAAACTACCCTTGATAAAGTCACTTGTGGCTTCTTAAGTTTTATATGCAATCTTGTATTTTCCTGCCGCACACAGCATAATTTGCTTAGAGTTGCTGCTATTGATCACATTTACCTTTTAAAACTTTCTCCTCTAGTTCTTAGCACCTACTTTTCATGTTTATCCTTTCATCTGGCTGCTATTTTTTCCCTCAGTATCATCGGTAAACACCTTTCCTGCCAACTCTTTAAATATTAACACTGCCTGGAATTTTATCCTTGGCCCTCCCCACTTCTCCTTCCACATGCTTTCTGCAGAGAATCTTTATCCACTCTAGTGGCTTTCAGCTTCCCCAAAAACTTTTAAAATGACAAACTCTGGGTCGATTCATCCACTTTCTCTGTGCCTACACCAGAGTGACATTCCCTGGAGAAAGTAAGTGGGTGGTACTCCACATTGGTGGTCTCCAGGCTGACCCAGGCCCTCAACAATGCCTGGGTTTATTTTTGATAGACACTGCCTTCTCTTAATCTCTGCAGGGGCAATTTTGGATCTTCCTATTGTCATATGACCTCACATTTTACTTCACCGATTTGAAATAGAACCATTGGACAGACTGAGTATCAAGAATGAACGGATGATCAATGATGTTAAATGTTGCATAGAGGTTAAAGAACAAAAGACCTGGGTAGTGTATTTATAAATAAGGGCTTTGCTGGGTTAACACAACTGATGGGGATCTTGAAGGGATCATGATAGTCTCTAAAACTTTTTTAACAGAAGTGTTACTATGAAGAGAAGGAAAGGATAGGGCAATTGTTGAAGGGCCACAAGGGGTTGGGGGAGGGTATTAAAAGATTAGAGAAAATCAGCATATTTTAATCCCAATGGAAAATGAGCCAGTAAAGACAAGAGTTTAAAAACAATTCCTTCACTCTAAAAACATTATTCTGCTTATTTGTTCATGAATTATTGGTCAGAGAGCTAAGAAGGATGATTTCCACATTTCTGGCTAAGGTGACTGATTAAGTAGTGGTACCTTTTGTAGAAGTTCAGAAATTGCTGTTTCTCAGACCATTGGTAGTGAAGGACCAGCTTTTTAAAACACATTTCTCTTCAATTGCATACTTTTGTAAAGTACAATAAAAACAAACTGCTAGAAGCATGCTCATTGGGTTAGATGGCAGCAGCATCTTTGAAATGCTATGCAAGTTTCTAAATGCACATCTTCAGTTTCTCTGCTTAGTTCATCATGACCAGTTCAAATAAGCCCTGACCATCACTGGGCACTTGCTCACATGTTCAGTAGCCCTGACCTAGAAAACATACATGGTCAGCAGTGTGGAAGATGGTGATAAAGTTCATCTTGGATTCAGAGAATTTGAAGCCCATCTGTGGGCATCCAAACATAGACATCCAATAGGTAATTAGGTAGAGCACATGATAGATGTTTAGGGAAAAGTAAAAGAACCCACAGGATAATGTGATGCCTATCAATTGTGGAGTGGAGAACTAAGATATGGCATATTTGTATTATAGGAAATTATTCAGGAGCGAAGAATGAGCATTAATGTTAAGTGTTCCAATATAGAAGGAGCTCCAAGTTATGTTACTGAGTCAAGAAAAAAAAAAACAGGGCAATATGTATATATGTGTTTTCTTTTTTACTCTTTGTATTGAGAAAAGAATTGACTAAACAGAAGAGGGAGTTGTAACTGTCTATTTTGAATGACAATAGGAGAACTATATGGTGAGTGGAGGGGTGGGGAATGCTCCACACAATGAATCATATGCAGAGAGTATGACCAAGAATTCAATACCATGCTTCCAAAACCTCAGTAGTGCTTACTGTAAGTGATATTTTTGTGGTCTTTTTTTGCCCAAATATTTGTTCATATCTATATCTACTGGATATAGATGCTGGAAATATATACATCTGTTAACAGTGGTTACTTCTTTGGGGAGGAAGGTAGAATTAGTGGGGGAGTGCAATAGATTAGATCTACATGTTACTTTTTAAAGTAAACATCTGTTGGTTTTTTACAGAATTTTTCTTTCTATGTAATTTATGTATTATTTTGGCAATTAGCAATAAGAATCACTCCATTTTCATATGTAATGTAATAAATCATTTTCAAATGTATAGAAATACACAAGTAATCAGTAGCTTGTCATAGCTTAGTTTCAGTCATTATGCATATAAAGGAGGCAATTTAGCCTAGTGGGTAAGAGCTCTTTAGTATCGTATAATCAGAGGTTCCAGACCAGCTCTGCCATCTACAAGCTGTGCGATCCTGGATAAGCTTTTTAATCTCTCAGCCTCAGTTTCTTCATCATGAATGTGGAGATAGTGATGATACCTACTTTGTGTTATTGTGAGGATTAAAATAGTTACACACTATAGTACAGGTGATAAATACATATAACCCAGTGCTCAGCAAATGTGTGGATTTATAAATGTTATATTCCTCAAGAATTTTACTGTTGACCTTTCAAATACGTGGGATTACATAAAGTATGAAATCAGAAAGTAGTCACCTCTTCTTTTCCCACTGTGAATTTAAATTATAATAGTAAAATAAAGCTAAATTATTTTGGTTCTCATTTTATTTGTTTTTGCATGCAATGCTTATGCATGTAGATGATGGTCAGTCTTGGGGAAGAACATGGACCTGGGACCAGGAAAAGCTTCATATTCTGGGTCTGTTATCATTGCCTATGTGGTCCCAGTCATACAACTTAATGCATTCATCTGTAGAATGGGGCTACTGTTCTATCATTCCATTAGCTTTTTATGGATTGATAGATATTCTAGTCCCATGAAGAGGAAATAATCCATAAATATTAGTTCTTTTTTACATCTCAGAACAAATTTGCACTAATGTTTTTACTGTTTCAAAATTTTACTTTATGTAAACTTTCATGATTATATGAAACCTATACCTATAAATGTTTTTTCCCCAATCCTGAAAAGTCCTTCCAGAGTACTAATATCATGGAATCAATTAGGCAAAGACTTTTATTTCATCTCCTTAACTTGCTCAGTGAAAACTACGCTGAAATATTTTCTTCTTGACCCCTTGTATTGAGAAAGAACAAGCTTGACAGAAAGAGGGAGCTTAAAAGTCCTTTTTGAATGATAATGGGAAAAATATATGGAGTGTGGAGAGGTGAGGAGCATCCCACATAATGAATCATATGCAGAAAGTACAACAGAGAATTCAATACTGTGCTTCTAAAACCTCAGTAGTGCTTACTGTAAGTGATATTTTTGTGGCCTTTTCTTTGCCCAGATATTTGTCATTCTGTAGTTGATTTAGAAAGAGATTCATGGAAAGTCATAATTATTTAAAGAAGGGAACAGGCAAAGTGTTCTTTTGCCATGTCTATAAATCTTTCCTTATGTTCTACTGAGAACCCTGCTCTGGCAGTCTGCTTTATCCATGTAGAGGGAGTATATCACAATGTCAGGACTTGTCAGACCCTCAGAACTCTCCATAATGTGAGATCACAAGCAGAGACAATTTCAATGTAACATCGCTGACTGCAAAGTATAAATACCACTTGGCTGGCACATTGACATCACATCAGGAAATTTTTTTCTATTCTTATATTTTAAGTTTGTGGAGGTGCTTAAACCAGTAAAGCTAGAATGAGAAAAGTAGACTTTTCATTCTAAATTAGAATCCTGTAATAGAATACCAATATCAGAAGAAAACCATACCCTTGAAATATAAAAAGACAATTTACAATAAAGATTACAAAGATACTGAAACAAGTGGTGTATGTGTTTTCATTAATCTCTCCAGTGTACAAAAAACATATCTCAGAACAATTTAAAACTTAAATATAGAAAAAATAAATCCATCAAACACAAGATTTTAAAATCTCATCGAGAACCCTTAGAGACTATTTCCTCTCATGATGAAGTTACCATCTGGGAGTATTTCACTTATTCTTCAGTTTGTTCATCTGCCTTACTGTATCATTATGGCTCCCCAAACACTTATGTTTTCAAAATGGAAAAAATAAAGAGTCTTAATGCTTGCATTAAGATGTAATGCAAAAACTCAGATGTAAAAAACTGAGTTTACAGATATTTTATCTTTTAGTGTGATTCTGTATTTCTAGTACATGTACTCTTTTGGTTATTTAATAAAATATGAACTCAGCCATTCAAAAATGAAGAGCTAGATGCATATTCTTTTTCCTAGAAATACCTTACTAAATTCACCTGTGTACTTCCAGGTTAACCTCAGTCTGAAGTCTTAACTTCTTGGTTAGCGATTCACCAAGAATATCTCAGTTTCTACATCAGTGTCCATATTTTCTGATCGCCACTGAAGGACGTTCTGAAGAAGTTATGTGCATGGATGTGTACGTTGTATTTGGAGTGGCCATGTTATTCTCCTTTTCTATTTCATTATCAATCCTCTGCCCTCTGAGAAAACCAAACATACTTTGTTAAGGTTTGGAATGGAGTCTCTCCTGCTGGTGTGTTGGAAGTCTGGGCTTTGTGTCTGATGTACATGGTTGCTGTCTTCAGATTGAGCAGCCGTGTTAACAACTTGCATGAGTTTTATGGAAAGTTCACTTGGTCCTCCAAGGACCAAAGCAAATCTCATATGAAATGCTTGGAGAGAAATACATTTTTAACAAACATGGGAAAAGTACTTTGGTAAATGAAAACATATTTTGGTAAGGTGAAAACCAAACCTTCATCTATGTTTTGATTGTGTTTTTGAAATTTTTGCGTAGTTCACTTAATTCAGGATCTCTCTAAACTTTGCTCTGATATTATCCCTGCCTTTTGAAATAATATTAGTGTTTTTACCCTGTTTATTTCTTGTTTTCTGTTTTGCTGATAGCACCTTTCTAGGTTAGGATAAAATCTGATCGGTGTGAGGAAGGCATGGCAGATTCATCCTGTACCACTACGGGTTTATTTTTTTTTTTGTGGTACTGGGGATTGAATGCAGGGGCATTCTACCTCGGCGCTACGCCCCCGTCCCTATTTTTTATACTTTATTTTGAAACCTTGTCTCACGAAGTTGCGGAGGGCCTCACTAAGGAGAGAGAGAGACAGAGAGAGACAGAGAGAGAAAGAGACAGAGAGCTGAGGCTGGCTGCGAACCCGGATCCTCCGGTCTCCGCCTCCCAAAGTACTGGGATTACAAGCGTGCGCCACCACGCCTGGCACCATTACGTTTTTGACTTATTCAAGATTCATACTAAGATCTTTTCTCACTTTATCCATGTTTCCCAGGCAATCTCACCCAGGCCTTGGCTTTGACCATGCACATGCTTTGTCTATTTTTTTTTTTTTTGCGGTACTGGGGGTTGAACCCAGGGGCATTCTACCTCCGAGCTACACCCCCAGCACTATTTTTAAATCTTTAATTTGAAACAGGGTCTCACTGAGTTGCAGAGGGCCTCACTAAGTAGCTGAGGCTGGCCGCGAACCCGGATCCTCTGGTCTCAGCCTCCCAAGTACTGGGATTACAAGTGTGAGCCACCACACCCGGCTTCTTTGTCTATTTTTATTTCCAGCCCAGAGATCTCCTCTAAGTTGCAAACTGGTATGTTCAATAACCTACTTGGTATCTCTACATGGACATCTTTAAAACATTTTCAATTCTAACCATCCCAAAGTGCACTTATTATTTCCACCTTCCCACTGCCAATAACATAAAACAGGATCTTTATCTAGCATTGCTATTTCAAAAACATGAGAGCCAGAACCTGGAGTCACCCTTGAAGGCTGGCTTTTTTATATGCCATGTCCAATCGATTCCTTACCACATCCTACTGATTTTACTTGCTAAACATCTCTCAAACCAACAACCCCCTCTGCTGCCATTGCCACGACCCTCATTCCAGCGGCCATCATCTCCACCTGGAGAACTAAAGAGCCTCTGAAAAGATGCCAGGTTCTTTCTTTAAAATCTGGACTGCAGTACACCACTATGCCATTGCTGAAATAATTTTTTTTTGGTAATACTGGGGATTGAACCCAGCAGTGTTCTACCTTTGAACTACACCACAGCCCTTTTAATTTTTTAATTTTTATTTATTTTTTTGTAGTACTGGGGATTGAACCCAGGGGCATTCTACCTCTGAGCTATACCCTCAGTCTTATTTTTATTTTTTATTTAGAAACAGGGTCTCACTAAGTTGTGGAGGGCCTCACTAAGTAGCTGAGGCTGGCTATGAACCAGCAATCCTCCTGTTTCGGCCTCCAAAATATTTAAAATATTTTGACCAAAATATTTAAGTTGGCCTTTCGGCTCTGCATGGTCTTCCCCCACCTCCTTTCCAGGGTCATTTGTCACTGTGTGTTTTCCTCTTGACTTTTCAGTAGCTGAGCCACTTGTAGTCTTTTGAAGGCAGGACTTTACTCTTGTTCTTCCCACCTCATAGAAAACATTATCCCTTCTTTGTCAACACCCTCCCCCATTCTGTTCCCCCTGTCACCCCACCAAAAACAGCCAGTTTACCTTGTTCAGATCTCAGTAAAGTCATAATTTCTTCAAGGATGCTGGCTTGAACCATCCTGTTTAAGTTAACCTGCAAACTCTCCTGGCCCAATGTACTTTTTCCTAGTGCCAATCAGAGTTTTACATTTGAGTGAATAGTTTATGAATATTTTCCATACCAGATGACATGGGTAGACACTGGGCCTATTTTTACTAAGTATTGTATTCTGACAGCATAAAGATCACATTTATGCTGGCTGTAGGGGTGATTCAGAGTTCTGCTTGTTTATGCCAAAGTCTAATGCTGCATACCTTCACTGAGGATGCTGACATACTACCTCCATTACTTTATCATCCCTTATCCATCTTTGTCTCTGGCATGTGTGTACACCTGTGTATTATCTTGCTAAATAAGAGGTTCTTTCTTTATGTGGTCAAGAAATGCACTATTTTTGTCCTTTGGACCACTTTTTGTGCCTGGATCAATTTTTCAGAGCAACACTAATGAATAGGTTGCACTCGCCTTTGTTTCCTTCATGGTTCTCAAGGCTGTCCTTTGTCATCAGCCATCTGCTTTGTAAGACGGGCCTCCACGTTCTCTAAGGGTCTCAACTCCATCTGTTAGAACTTCCTGAGTAATTTGGCCATTGTCAACCCCATTAATTTAGTCTTTCTATCTTCCCTGGCCTAATTCTAATCTGCACACCTTCCTCATCAACTCTGACTCTCAGGTTTCACTATTTTCCCAGGCCTGCAGAGCTCAGGGACACCCTTTGTGTTTGGTACTAACCCTTCCAGCAAGTATTTATCTTGCCTCTGTGGTTTTAGGAAAAAAAGGACAAGAGTTGGAAGCAAATGTCAGTAAAAATGCCAAACTACATAAAATAATACATTTCATTTTCTTTTGTCATTTGTTGTTGCCCTTTCAAAAATTTTGCCTATTTTGCTTTTCAACGACAGTAACACGGGAAGGGGCAAAATGGCAATCTGTAATGTCTGTAAATTGCAACTCAAAATTAAAATGCTACTATTCCAAAGTCCTTCTCATTACTTTTAAATCCTTTGGCATTTTCTGTCCACTCTGCATGGACTGTACGATTGGAAAGATGTGACTGTATCAGGGTGCAGTCGGGCAGATGTTTTGTGCAGGCCTGTTGTTGCGATATGTGAAACATTTTCCAGTGTACCTATCTTTCTCATTAGTGCAAAGAAGGATAACGTCTACAAAGAAAAAATGAACACAGAGCTATTGTTTTAAAAATTGAAGAGTTTTGAAAAAAAAACAGTCTGTAATTTGCTTTTTAAGCATCTGACAAGCAGTTAGAAGAACTTTCTCTGAAGTTCTGAAGGGCTTAAAGATGTACAAGTCCCAGTCCCAGCACTGAATGTCATATTCCAAGCAAAGTACAGAAATGGAGTGAATACCCTTCAGAGAGTAACACAAAGTTAGTTACATATGCATCTTTTTCTACGAGCTGCTATTACAAAATACCATGTACTGGACAGCATATAAACAAAATAAATTTATTTCTCACAGTTCTGGAGGCTGGGAAGTCCAAGATCAAGGTGCCAGTGTGGTGGCGTTCTGGATAGGGCCCGTTCCCCCTTGATGGTATCTGCTCCCCATGTCCTCGTAGCCTGGAAGGGCAAGCCAACTCTTGGGAGCCTCTTTTATAATCCCTATCTCTTAGGTACTAATCCCATTCATAGGGGCTCCACACTGATGACCTAATCACCTTTGGGTGATAAATTGATTAAAGGTGATTGGGTCATCTCAATACCATCACCTGGATGGGTAGGTAAAATTTCAACATGTGTGTTACTTGGGAGTAACAAACATGCTAACCATAACAACACATAATTTTGAGCTCAAAAAGACTTTAAAATAATATACTCTAAAGTTTTTTTTTTTTTAAGGAAGAAAAGTGGACACTGAGAAGTCATGCGACTTGTCCGTGGTTATCCAAAACTAGATTTGGAGCCCTTTTGTTGCTGTTTCGTTTGTTCCATCCTCTAAGTGGTAGAGGAGAATGCATGTTCTCTTATCCATTACTACCAGGAGAGATCTTTCTAGGAGTACTCTTTTTAACGCCAGAATATTGACATTTGTAAGAAAAATTAAATTAAAAACAGACTGGACACCAGCTCTGCACAAAGTGTCCTCTATGGACAGCATCCGCATCACCTGGAAGCTTGTTAGAAATGCAAAATCTCAGGCTCCTCCCAGACCGCCTGCATTAAGATCTGCATATTAACAAGATCCCCTGTAGATTCTATGCATGTTCAAGCTTGGAAATCACATCTCTAGAGTCCTTGAGGTAGAGCAGTGGTGCCGAAGCCCTAACGCATCAGAATCACCTGTAACACTCATGAAAGCACAGATCATTAATCCTCAGACCGAGTCCCCTTGGGATGATGTGTGATGGATGAAGCCGGGGGATTTGCAAGTTCCTGGATGCTGCTGTTGCTACTGACCTGGGGATTATACTTTAAGAACCACTAGTCAAAACAGTGGTTCTGCACTCTGATTGCACACCCAAATCTCTTAGGCAGCTTTTAAAAAATACCATGTCCTAGGCTCAGTTTCCTGATAATTGGTTTTGGGTGGGGCCCAGACATTTTTTTTTTTTTTTTGCAGAACTAGGGATTGAACCCAGGGGCATTCTACCGCCGAGCTATACCCCAAGTCCTATTTTTTATTCTTTATTTTGAAACAGGGTCTCACTAAGTTGTGGAGGGCCACACTAAGTAGCTGAGGCTGGCCTCGAACCTGTGATCCTCCTGTCTCAGCCTCACAGGTACTGTGATTACAAGCGTGTGCCACCCCACCCGGCCAGACATTTTTTTATACTCCTTTGTGATTCTAATAAGAAACTGGAGTTAGAAACTAATTTCCTAGAAATTGAGAAGAGACTACCTGTGCTATGATTAGCACAGGATTCTAAGGACAGACTGCTTTCCTAGAAACTCCAGGGGAGTATATTTGCTTATGCAGACTTTTGCATACATTCAAAATGTAGTTATGGAGCAGTTAAGTTACACATATGCCCATGTTTCTAGTAGGACAGTTTATAATAGCCAAGTAATGGAACCAATCTTGATGTCCATCAAATGATGAATGGATAAAGAAATGTGGTATATATACATAATGGAGTTTTACTCAGACATAAAGAAGAACAAAATCATGACAGAAAAGTGGATGGAACTGAGAACTTCATGCTATATGAGATAAGCCAGACTCAAAGGCAATCAAGGATCACATGTTTTTCTCTCATATGTGGAAGCTAGAGAGAAAAAAGAAGGAAAGAAAAGAGACCTCATGAAAAGTGGGAGAGAGAGCAGTAGGAAAATGGAAGGGAATGAAGGGAGGGAAGAGGGGAGATAAAAGGGAGTTACAGGGAAAAAACTTACCAAATTATGCCATGTGCATGTATGAAGCATCACTATGAATCCCACTATTATGTATAATGCAATAAATAAAAAAAATTAAAAAGGGTCAATCAGAACTAGATTCCAAACTATGATCTACCACTTGCTGGTTATGTGGCCTCAGGCGGGTTACCTGCTTTTGAACTTTAGCACTGTTCATGCTCCATGGAAACCACTGTGACCTTCTGGGGTGTTAAATTAAATGAAGAATCAAATCATCTGATCATTTTAGGAACTCAATAATTAATAGTTTATAGTAAGTGTGGGTAGTTCACTGATTTTTTCTATATGGGAGCAGAGATAAATATATGTTATACCATTAATTTTCCCAAATCTGAAAGATTTTGAAAGATTATACAATATTGAAGCTACACTAAATGCATAAAATATAGTATTAGTGGCAGTAGTAACTTCTGAAAAGGCTCCTACAAGGAACTTTTCCTTTTAATAAACAGTTATTACTTAACCATCATTATTTGAAGCTCACTCAACACACAGGATGTCTATTTAATAGTCAAGGAAATGACACCTTTAGTAAATTATGTATTTTGTGGTGATATAGATGATTTACTGTTGATAACACATAAGGATTATGTCTCTCTAAACATTCTTGTGTTCAAGTTCAATGGCGGGTGTGTTGACCAAATGACTATTTCTTTGCTTGGTTTAGGCATGAATTAAATGTTTTGTAGGGAAAAAATTACAATTTCTCTAATTAAGAATATTCAGGCTGGACATGGTGGCGCACACTTGTAATCCCAGTACTTGGGAGGCTGAGACAGGAGGATCTCAGTTCAAAGCCAGCCTCAGCTACTTAGTGAGGCTCCGCAACTTAGTGAGATCCTGTATCAATATAAAGAATAAAAAAATAGGACTGGGGGTGTAGCTCAGAGGCAGAATGCTCCTGGGTTCAATCCCCAGTACCACAAAAAATTAAAAAAAGATATTCAGGTGTGAAGTAAATCTTTTACTTCAATGTCTCACATCATAATGTAGTTCATAGTGATAGTGACATACATGCACATAGCACTTGGTGGGCTTTCCCCCAGCTCCCTTCCCATTCCCCCCTTCCCTATACAGGATATTGAGATTGACACTTGTATTATCACATATATAAATAACGTCAGTGGAAGTGATTCCATCATTGATCCTCCCTATTCACCCTCTTCCTTTATACCACTTCCCTTGCTCCATTGAAGTTTCTCCTCCATTATCTGAAGTCCGGTATCCTAATTACTCCCTAGCTTTGAATATGAGAGAAAATATATGACCTTTCACTTTCTGTGACTGCCTAATCTCACTTAACATAATGTTCTCCAGGTCCATCATTTTCCTGCAAGTGACATTTTGTTCTTCTTTATTGCTGAGTAGAATTCCATTGTGTGTATTTCCCATAGTTTTGTAATCCACTCATCTGTTGATGGACACCGAGGTTGGTTCCATGATTTAGCTATTGTGAATTGTGCTGCTGTAAACATGGATATGCATATATTACTAGAATTTTCTGATTTCAGTTCCTTTGGAAAAATATCCAGGAGTGGTATAGCTGGTTCATCTGGTGGATCCAGTTCCAATTTTCTGAGGAATTTTGACGCTGATCTCCATAGCGGCTATACTACTCCACTGTTTTAACAGACAATTTGGAGTTAGCCAATAATAATTAATCGCTCTGTTATACATGTAAATATAAGTACATGGTTCAAGAGTATCAGAACTGTAAGAAGCCTTGGATAGCTCCTAGTCTAGCCCACATATTTCAAAGATGAGGAATTAAGGTCACCTGCCAGAGGTAAAATCACATGTCTTTTACCCGAAATAGATTAGGAGCCATGTTTTCCTAGACACAAAATTTGTTATTTATTTCTTTTGTTATTGTTATCATGTTGACATTCTTGAATCAATCAACACTCTTATCATCTGATTGGCATGGTGGCGCATACCTGTAACACCAGTACTTGGGAGGCTGAGACAGAAGGATGGTAGGTTAGAGGCCAGCCTCAGCAACTTAGGTCCTTCAGCAAATTAGTGAGACCCTGTTTCAAAATAAAAAAAAAAATAGGGCTGGAGGTGTAGCTTGGAGATAGAATGCCTCTGGGTTTAACCTCCAGTACTTCCCCTGAAAAGACTCTATCATCTTTGTAAGGTGCTAATTTTTCAGTATGATGACAAGACATTTTGTAATAATAAAGTCATTTCATTAGATTAAAGAACAACAGTGAACATAAAGAACATACTTCAAATTATAATTATCATTATTGTAGTTGCTTATAGTATCTAATAATCTTGGGTATATGTGTGTGTACATGTGACTTGGTGTATATGTCTCTGAGTGTGTGTATTTATATGCTATTTGAGTATCTGAGATTGAATGTAAATGTGTGTCCGTGTTTGTCTGTGTGTACATGTATATGTACAAATGGGAGAATGAAAGGTCCTTATTCCATAATTCTCTGTGACATGATTGTTCTCCTTAGCAAAGAGTCCAGCCTCACTCTCTGTTCTCAGAGTCTGGGCTAATAGGAAGTCTGCCACATTTATGACTGCATATGGTTCAAATGGAAAACTTTTCCCCTTTACTTGGGGTATTTTTGGGATTAAAAACTCTTTAGTCACTTGTAGTCTTAACACTTTAAAAATAAGACATTTTTTTCTTTTCTGAGGGCTGTAGTGTAGTCTCTTTGGTGCTAAATGAAAAACTAACTTTGGAAGAAAGATGTATCAAAAAATGTTAGGATACTAGCAGGATGACTTACTAAAGCTGTTTTGAATTGCATTAGTTACTATTTTATTCTGCTCTAAGTGTGAAAAAAGTTTAGAAGCTGGTATTTACTCATTTAGACATAAAAATCACAGAAGCCAAGTGCTGGAAGGGTCTGCGGAACTCCTCTTATTGCCCTGGACTTCAGTTCCTTTTTTCTCTAAAATGAGGAGTTGAAGTTATTTTTTAGATGTTATCCCTCTGTTTGCTATTCTAAAAAATCAGAATTTGGGATTTCTGTTTATTTATTTATTTTATTTTATTTTTCATTATGAATAGCCTGGGCAGCTAGACCTGTATTACATGTTACTTATTCTGATCTAAAAATGAAATATCTAGTATGGTGGTCAATTCTCTTAGAACATTATTATAAACTTATTGATCTGTAAAAATTTAAACAGGTAGCATACAGAATTTCTGACACTCCAGAAAAGCATTTACTTATCTAGATCTAAAGTATTATTTATTTAGAGTATAGTCATAAAATTAGAACATGGAAAAAGTTATTTTTATCGACAGAAGACTTGTTCTTTCTTTCTTTATTTGTTTGTTTTTTTAATTTTATTCATGGATGCATTATGATTACACATAATAGTGGGATCCATTATTAAATATTTTTACATGCACATGCACAATTTGGTTGATTTCATCCCCAAGTACTTTCCCTTTCCCTCCTATTCTCTAATCCCCTTCCTGTACTCTATTGGACTCACTTCCACCTTCATAAGATTTCCCCTTTCCCCCTCTTTCTTTCCTTTTTTTATTCTTTAGTTTCCACATATAAGAGAAAACATACAACCCTTGACTTTTTAAACTCTGGCTTATTTCACTTAACATAATGCTCTTCAGTTCCATCCCACAAATGACCCAGTTTCATTCTTTATGGCTGAATAACACTCCATTGTATGTATACACCACATTTTCTTTATCTATTAATCTGTTGATGGACACCTAGGTTGGTCCCATAAATTGGTCATTGTGAATTGTGCTGCTATACACATGAGTATGCATGTCTTATTATAGTATTCTGACTTTGTTTTGGAAAGGTACTGAGGCATAGTATAGCTGGGTATATGGGGTTCCATTCCTAATCTATTTAAGAACCTCCATACTGATCTCCAAAGTGGTTGTACTAATTTACAGTCCTAGCAACAGTGTATAAGTGTTCCTTTTCCCACATTTCCTCACTGGCATTTATTATTCTTTATTCTTGACTGCCATATTGTTTTTTTTTTATGAAAAATGACCTTTTGAAATTTGACGAATCTTCCCCAACATTCAATGTATGTAAGCATCGGTAACCAACTTATTGATGTAATCAAGTAGACTACTCATAGTAAAGTACTCTAAGGAAAAAGTAATATGTAAAATCTTTAACAAGTCCTGAAATTTTACAAACTGAACACATTATCTAAGTTGATAATTTATATTAATCATTGGCATGCTTTCTTTTAATGCAGATTTTATACTTATATTTCTACCCAAAGTTTAGTTATGGGAAAATATCCACCATCATTCTCTTTTTAAATTTTTATTTTATATTATTGATTTAGTTTTAATTTATGTGTATTCATGACAATTATTTCAACATCAGTAACAGTATTGTTGGAGTTTATGAGTTAGACAGAAGATAATATCTCAGTCCTCACTTGCCCACAAATGTATGAAATTATGTTGTATTTATATTCTGTGAAGAATATGATATTTCTATTTGGAATAAAAACATACGGAAGAAATGGAGAAAACTGGATTGTTGGATTAACAACTAAAGACAATGAAATGAATATAAATGGAAAACAGATGGGAAAATAAACCTAAACCTTTCTCCACAACTCCCTTTCCCCTCTCATCCAAACTGCCAATCTTTTCTGAAGGAGATAATTTTGACTCCTGTGACCATGGTCATCACAGAAGACTGCATGCTAGTGACCAAGGCACAATGAACCTTTCTTCCAGGTCAGAGGCCAGCAAACATTTTCTTAAATGGATGCATAGGAGTATTTTATGCTTTTTGGATCAAGAGGCAAAAATCAAAGATACTCTGTAGATATGTACATAACCACTTAAAATGTAGATATTTAGAAATGTGAAAAGCATTTTAGCTTGTCGGTCCTACAAAAACAGGTAATAGGCTGTATTAATCCTTCATAAGGAACTGGAATTTCAAAATTCAATCCCACATCTATTATACAATTGATGCTTTTTAAAAATTAAATAGGTTAGAACAGATTTTTAAAACATTTATATGTCTTTCCCCCCTCAACACCATTGCGATTTTCCATGAAAGTTACTATTTTTAAATAAGAATACTTACACTTAGACTTCACGAAAATTTCCCCATAGAAATCTACATTATTTGAACTCAGAGTCAATGAGGAGCAAATCAGAAGATAAACACAGACCTGGTAATAGTGGCAATGTGAACAACCATAATAACGGCGGATGATCAGAGCATTAGATTTAATGTCAATTCTTTGGTATGAGATCTCTTTCATGTCAAATTAATAGTTGCTGGGATTTTAAGTTTCAGAAGAAATAATAAGCATTTATTACTCAATGTTGTAGAACTGCATGAACACATTATCAAAATATTGAGATATGTACTATTGGAAAGAGAGTAATATATTTGTACCTAGAAATTCTTGGGCACTACATCAACTGGGAAAAGGAAGTGCATTCTTTTCAAGAGTGGAACATATGGGCACCAAAGGCAGTGTTAGACCATCTTTCCTGTGCTTTTTATCTTAGAAGGAGGAACAGAACTTCGCAATATTTTTCCCCATTGGCATTTATGGAATTATGTAGTTTGTCTTAATTAGGGAAATGAAAAAGAACGCGATATTTTTGTGTGAATCCATGTAGGTGGTAAAATATATAAACAAGACAGGAAAAGATGATACACATGAAAAAAACAGCCTTTTCAAGCAAATTGGAAGCTATAAAACATCATATGTCACAACTTTTGGTGGAATGTGATGTGCCAAGCTACTTGGATTTTTAAAAAGTCAGTCATCAACCCATTCGCCAGTGTCTGCAAGCAGATGTGGGCTTAAGCTGTGGTGCTATTTGGTGTGCTCAGGGAAGTGGAGATAGATATCAGCTTTTCAGATAGAAAGTACCTACCTAATGTAAAAAATGATTCCCTTCCTGAAATTTTACTTGACATATTATGTTACATTAGATGATGAAACAGAACGTTAACTGTGTAATGGGACAAAGATACTAAAATGCACAGGAGAACACACTTTTCAGCTTAGATACATGCCATCCTTTTAGACACGGTAGCCAGTCTGAACTGATAGCAGGATTTTTTTTTTTAATGCAGACTTGATGACTGTAAATTCAGAAAGTTAAACAAGTTTGAAAACTTTTCAAAAAAGCAAAAGGTGCCTGAGTGATACTTGGCTATTTTAAACAGTCAAAAGAGATGGTATTGGCAATGCACACCCACTTGGTACTGGATGATTTTCTACTAGTTGGTACACAGGGACCCTTGTGAGCACATAAATTTGGGGGTCACTGATGCTAATACTGCATGGAATTCTGTGTGTGTGTGTGTGTGTGTGTGTGTGTGTATGTGTGTGCATGCATGCATGTGTTGAGGGTACTGGGGATTGAACACAGGGGCATTCTACCTCTGAGATACACTTTCAGCCCTTTTTTATTTTTTGTTTGGAAACAGGGTCTCACTAGGTTGCTGAGAGTTGCTAAGTTGGCTGTGTTTCTGAGGCTGGTATCGAACCTGCGATCCCCCTGTCTCAGCCTCCCAGGTACTGGGATTACAGGTGTGCGCCACCATGCATGGCCATGTAGTTCTTTTGACAATGGTGCATATAGTGGGCTTCTAGACTTCCATTAAAGTAATTGTAGTTTACCTCTCAACAGGAAATATGATGCAGATATTTTGCAAAGCAGATAGACTGCATAGTTGATCTTCATTTTGGTAAAATTAACATTTGTATCATTTTAAGGTGAGAACAATTAATCAAGAAAGATAACAGTTAATGGAAAAATAAAAGAATATTGATAATTTACAGATGGTAAAATCACTTTTTGTTTTCCATTAAAGTTACTATTTTTAGATAAATCAGGGTACTCAGTCTTAAACTTCAAGAATTTTTCCCCATACGAAATCTACATTGTTCTAACAGACTAATGAGGTTCAAATGAAAAGATGAACACAGAGCAGAATGTACTCATTCTCCACCATTCAATCACTATTACATATGCCCTGATTTATTTTTTAACTGTTTCAACATACCCTATAATTAAACCATCAACATGATTGAATCTGAAAAATTCTAGGTTGGATCATATCTACATGACTCCAGAGATATAGTCACTCATTTTTTTATTCTTTTAAAATGTTGCTCCCAAAAGAAATTTTACAAACTCACTTAGGTTCCATTCTCATCTCTCTTAAGCATTGACCACAGTTGTGTTCCCTGGAAGCCAGCTGAGTCTGTGATTACAGGCAGGATTCTCCCCACGGCGAATTACAGGACAGAGAAGAGAAAGGGGGACTGGGCAGGGAGAGGCAGAAGGGGCAGGAGGAAAGGGGAATGAATTGAGAGTAGAGTGAAGAGAGGGAAGGAGGGAGAAGAAAGGGCAGGATGAGGGGAGGTAGCAGGATTGGACAGCGTGGTGGGCTGAATATTTGTGTGCTTCCAAGATTCATTTGTGGAGACCCTCACCCAGTGTGATGGTATTTGGAGGTGGACCCTTGGGAGTTAAGTAGGTCATGAGGGTGGTGCCTTCATGAAGGGGGTTAATACCCTTATAGGAAGAGACTAGAGCATTAGCTAGATCTTTTTTGTAGAAGTGAGTGGTCTGCAACCAGAA
Organism: Glis glis; assembly: GCA_004027185.1. NCBI lineage: Eukaryota > Metazoa > Chordata > Mammalia > Rodentia > Gliridae > Glis > Glis glis. The sequence goes on from PVJS01004445.1 coordinate 63,015, forward strand.
CACCCTTACAATAGTCCAACTACAGTCATGCTGGCCTCATGATCTCCAACTTCCAGCCTCCAGAGCGATGAGAAATAACGTTTTGTTGTTTCTAAGCCACCTAGTCTATGGTTCTTTATGGCAAGCCTAGGTAAGACAGACAGAGAAAAAAGCTGGAGCTGTTTCAGTAATAAAGAGCTATCCACTGGGCATGGTGGCATATGCTTATAATCCCAGGACTTGGGAGACTGAGACCGGAGGAACCAGGTTCACAGCCAGCCTCAGCTACTTAGTGAGGCCCTCGGCAACTTAGTGAGACCCTGTTTCAAAATAAAGAATAAAAAATAGGGCTTGGGGTGTAGCCCAGATGTAAAATGCCCCTGGGTTCAATCCCCAGTACCGCAAAAAAAAAAAAGAAAAAAAAAGAGCTATCCCATATTTCCATGAGGGGTCTGGAACTTTACACTTTTTATTCTAGCTAGTATATCGCCTAGTTTGTACTGCATTGTTTTATATAATTTATGCAATATGCTGTACATTATACATTAGACCAGTCATTGGATGCTGTTGCCCCAGGAAGGAGGCATGCATTCTCTCTAGTCCAGGGTACTTTCCAAAGGGCATATTCTAGAAAAGATGAACATCTAAGAACAGCTCTTTTAGCAGCTGGGGAAACAAGTCCCAAAGTTCCTGAGGACATATGGGTGGCTTGTTACAGCATACAATGCAACATTAAATGAGGAAGATTATTTTAATTTCTAGTCTAAATTATTCCTATTAGGCCTAAGCTTTTCATTTCTACCTTCTCTGGAAGTACTGAGCTGCTGTTTTTCATTGCATGGGCCATGTATTTCAATCATGATGCAGAATTGGTTTGCTAATGTAACTGAAAACCAGATGAACCATCCCAGTACACTCTTCTCTAAGCTTTGAAAGCATTTCTCTTGTGTTTCCTTGAATGCATTGGTTCAATCTAGAATAAAATTTATTGATTTTTTATGACATTGTTAGAGAGATTATACCAAGAGGATATATTGCATAACAATGCTTGGAAGACACTCTTACATTTTAACTACCTGGAAGAGACAGCTATTCAGTAGGGTGGTATTTTTACTTCACAGTGAACGGTTGAAAAAGAAATATATAAGCATGTTTTGGGAGCATAAAGTAGGATCCCAAGATGTATATTTTGATTGAAGAATCAGGTATTCAGTATCTAGGGAAAGATAGAATAACTTATTTATTCTACTTGAGTTGAATGAGAAAAATCATTTGGTAAAATCTGAGACAATGAGTGTGCAGGTACATCAGTTTTCTATGGGGCCGTGAACTCAGTGACCTCCACCAAGGGACCAAAGGACACTTACCAAGAGCCAAATGAAGCAAAGTAGTTTTATTTTTTTAATTCTCTATTTTTAAAATCATTCTAAAATATGCTTTCATCGGTGCATTGTAATTATACATCATATTGAGGTTTGGTGTGATAGAAACATACATGCACACAGCACCCGGTGTGTTTCCCTCCAGATCCCACCTCGCTCCCTCCTCCTCCCGGTTCATAATATTGAAATCGGTATCGATAGCTTCACATACGTACATAGGGGTTGTTTGAACTGTTTCCTTCACCAAGTCTCCCTTTCCCCTCCCCACTTCTCTCCCCAAGTCCCTTTCCACTGTTCTACTGATATCTCTCCTCATTTATCTGAAGTCCCTTTTGTTCCCAGTTTCTCTCTAGCTTCCTCATGTGAGAAGAAACATGACCCTTCGCTTTCTGAGACTGGCTAATCTCACTTAGGATAATATTCTCCAATTCCATCCACTTTCCTGCAAATGACTTAATTTTGTTCTTCTTTATGGCTGAGGAAAATTCTGTTGTGTGTATGTATCACAGATTTGTAACCCATTCATCTGTTGACAGACACCTAGGCTCGTTCTATAGTTTGGCTAAATAATGTTCAACATTATTAGCAATCAATCAGGGAAATGCAAATAAAAACTACATTAAGGTTTCATCTAGCTCCAGTTAGAATGACAAGCATCAAGAATCCAAAAGGTAGGAAGACAGACAGGAGGATTGAAGATTTGAGATCAGCCTCAGCAACTTAGCAAGGCCCTCAGCAACTTATTGAGATCCTGTTTCAAAATAAAGAATAAAAAAATAGGGATGGGGGTGTAGCTCGGAGGTAGAATGCCCCTGGGTTTAATCCCCAATACTGAAAAAAACCCCCAAAATTAGGGCTGGGGGTGTAGTTCAGATGTAGAATTCCCTGAGTTCAATCCCCAGTAAAACACACACACACACACACACACACACACACACACACACAAACAAATGCTGGTGAGGATGTGGGGAAATAGGAATCCTTAAAACACTGTTGGTGAGATTGCAAATTAGTAAAGCCACTATGGAGACCAGTTTGGAGGTTCCTCAGAAGACTGGGAATGATTCTCTATTCTTGATACTGTTGAGGTGCCACTATTCCAACCTAGACAATTTCTACAATGTATAGGAAAAATCACATAATGAGGATTTCTATCAATACTTTGATAGAGACATATTCCTTCCTTTCTTCCTGGCTGACAGGAAATATAAGAGCATACCAACAGGAAATACCAGGAATTTGATAGAATCAAAATAAATACATGTCTTTGAATTCAATTAAGTCTTCAGGAAAATAGTTGATTCTGGTAAATGGGGGGAAATATTTCTGATTTTAGACCACCTTGGACACACTAAAGAAACACATAGCTTTCAACTCTGCTCATATGAGAAATATTGCTATTTTCACTTTTTAGGAAGCCAAGAAAGCTTTTCTTGATTCATATTTTCAATTAATACATAAAGTATTACCTTGAGTGTTGCAAGCTGATGACACCATGGTTCTTAGAAGAGCAAGTGCTTTATGGGGATCTTCCTGTAGCAGAGATGGTGAACCAGAATTATAAAACTTGATCCTTCAAGTTACTGAATATTTTATTGAAAAGAAATAAAAGATGCTCTAAATCTGGCTAGTTGAATAAATGCCTTTTAAAAATAATGCTTTCAAAAAGACTAGACAGTTTTAAACAGTATCTTAAAAGTACAACCGTAGCATAGTTTGTTGCTCATTGAATTGCTTTGCCTTTTTTTCCCAGTTTGAGATAAGGAAATGAGGACTTGGTAAGGACTTAGAAAGGTTATGCTTTCCACTCTTCTGCCTCTAGAATACTCTGAAAATGTTCGGGGAGACTCTCATTCTCTAGGCAGAAATAAAATTCCTGAACTTTTATAGGAAGGTTGCCCTCTAAATAATACTCCCAGCCAAGATTGTAAGTTCTATAAATCTTGTGCAAAAGTGTGAACTGCTCCACCAGCAGCTATGGGAGTTACCTGTATTCAGTGGTAGCAAGCATTTCTAACCCGACATTTTCTGATCTTGTCTTTCATTATTTTATTTTACTTTAAATACATAAATAAATTTCCATGTGTAAGAGATACAGTTACTGTTGAAGATTTTTGTGCAAAAATAGCTAATAAGTAATATGATTTTCATATTGGTAAACAAACACTAAAACTCTAAATGAGTCCTACCTGTAGACCCATATACTACAAAATGTAGATTTTTATTTTCATTTCTGTGTTAATGAGCAGCATTCTTAAAAATTCTTGAGTAAAGAATTGAAATTCCTCTTTATTGTTCAGTATTTGACTCACCTTAGGCCTTAGAATTTAAGAAGTTGAGATGAATCATTAGGTTTTTAGTTGACTTGGACTGAAGAAAAAAACCCAATTGTACAATTTTTTGCAAGATTTTAAATAAATAACATCTGCTGTCTTAGCCACGGATGATTTAATTTTTAACACGTGCTTCTAACCTTTAATTTTCTGCAAAGCAGCCACATCAATTATTAATTCATCTATATTTCCTCAAAGCAAGTCAGACTTAAGATCCTTCATAAATATTTAAGAATACTGCTGCAAAATAAACAAAAACTTTTACTTAACTTTTAATTGCAAGTTTGAGAACCAATGATTGCAAAAGCAACACAAAACAAGACATATGTGATTTTTTTTTTTTTTTTTTTTTTTTTTTTTGCGGTACCGGGGATTGAACGCAGGGGCGTTCTACCTCCGCGCTACACCCCTGGCCCTATTTTTTTTATGCTTTATTTTGAAACCGGGTCTCACGAGGTTGCGGAGGGCCTCACTAAGTAGAGAGAGAGAGAGACACAGAGACAGAGAGAGACAGAGCGAGAGCTGAGGCTGGCCGCGAACCCGGATCCTCCGGTCTCCGCCTCCCAAAGTACTGGGATTACAAGCGTGCACCACCACGCCCGGCCTGACATACGTGATTTTAAAAATCCAGAGAAGTAAAAATGCAGACTCTAGAAGAAGAGAGAGGTCAGGCTTCGACTATAAACCACATTGTCTGTTTTACAATGTGAATCTCTTTGGCTGCACATTGAACTAATGGAATAAATGGACATGGCCAAATTTAACTGAGGCCTGACTCATGATAGTACTTAATTTTTGATAGCTTGCAATAGCTTACCTTTTCTCTCTCTCTCATTCTTTCTCACACAAACATTGTCACCTATACTATGCACTCTTTAACATTAATATTGACCAAGATAATGAAATAACATATGCATGAATATGTAAAAATAGCCTGCAAGTAATAAAAACAAGGGGGAACTACTTCTAACTGTACTTTTTTTCACTAGCAATACTTCAGAGATGGATGCTGTTATGGATTGAATTGTGCCCCTTGTCAAGAGATATGTTGAAGTACCCTTGGTCCTGTGAGTGTGATCTTATTTGGAAATAGGGTCTTTGTACACATATTCAAGTTAAGATGAGGTCATACTGCATTAGGATGAGCCCTAATCCAATATGAATCCAGTATGACTGATGCCCTGACAAGAAGAGAAGAAAAGCTGTACAGGGACACACAGGGAGAATGCTGTGTGACAGTAAAGGCAGATCGGAGTGATTCTCTACAGCTCTGGGATGTCAAGAACTGTGAGCAACACCAGAAGCTAAGGGAAAGGCACAGAGTAGATTCTTCCCTAGAGATTTCAGAGACCACGTGGCCCTGCCAACACCTGGATGCCAGACATTTAGCCTCCAGAACTGTGAAAGAATGGATTTCTATTGTTTCAAGCCATCCAGGATGTGGTACATTGTTACAGCAACACTAGGGAATTAATATGGATGCTATACACAAATCCATTATTCATTTTCTCTCTCATCTCTCTCTCTCTCTCTCTCTGCTGGGGATTGAACCTAGGGGTATTCTACCTACACCCCCAGACATATTGTATCATTATTTGAAACAGGGTCTCATTAAGTTGCAGAGGGTCTTGCTAAGTTGCTGAGGCTGGCCATGAACCTGTGATCCTCCTGTCTCAGCCTCCCAAGTACTGGGATTGCAAGTGTGTACCACCACACCCAGCCATTCTTTTCTCTTTCAAAAAGTTATGATATAGAACATATATACTATAAATAGAATGTGTAGTTTAACAAATAACTATTAAGTAGATATCCATCTGACTACCATCTAGGTAAGAAAGCAAGACATTGGTTCCAGAGGAAAATGCACCTGTGTGCTACATACATGTATGTTTTTACTACACTAAACCTCAATATGATGTGTGGTTACAATGTACCAATAAAATTTTATTGAATTTTAGAAAATCAAGGATTTGATACATCCCTAGAATACTCCCATATGCCCCTTTCTTCTCATAGTCTACCTCCTTTCTCATGGTCTGACAATCACTTGGTAGCTTTTCTTCACAGTTCTGCCACCTATGTAATCACATTGTAGTCAATATTTTTTTTACCCACTGACAAACCATTAAACAAGAACATGTTTAGATGAATCTACCTGATAAAAATGCACAGTAGAGCTCTGCTTAGGCAAATTCACAAGTTACTAACTGATAAATATAAATTGAGACCAATAATTCATAAAGTTGTATTTTATTTTTATTTTTTATTTATTTTTTTTGCAGTACTGGGGATTGAACCCAGGGGCGTTCTACCTCCGCACTACACTCCGGCCCTATTTTTTTATACTTTATTTTGAAACCGGGTCTCACGAAGTTGTGGAGGGCCTCACTAGGTAGAGAGAGAGAGAGAGA